>UYYA01004677.1:9391-77156 GCA_900624975.1 Angiostrongylus costaricensis
CCCAGTTAAGCTATGGCTGTAGTTGAAATCACAATGTTTAACGTTTTGTTTTCTGCCTTCTATAATTTTCATGGCAGGTTACTAAGCGAAATACAACCACAACGTTGCTGAGATATTTGCAAAACTCTGGACCGCAGGTGTCTATGGTGGCGAACGAACGCGCTATTATCCTTTCCGGGGAGTAACGCGTTCACCACCACACCATGCGGGTCCTTTGTTTCGCACGTCTCTCAGCTATTTCTATCGATCTTTTCGCCACAGCAATCACCCGTCAGCGGGGTTGGGAGACGAGAAGCTGAGAGACGTGCGAAACAAAGGACCCGCATGGTGTGGTGGTGAACGCGTTACTCCCCGGAAAGGATAATAGCGCGTTCGTTCGCCACCATAGACACCTGCGGTCCAGAGTTTTGCAAATATCTCAGCAACGTTGTGGTTGTATTTCGCTTAGTAACCTGCCATGAAAATTATAGAAGGCAGAAAACAAAACGTTAAACATTGTGATTTCAACTACAGCCATAGCTTAACTGGGTTCTATGCCGATTTGCGCTCCCCAGATCAACCCCGCTGACGGGTGATTGCTGTGGCAAAAAGATCGATAGAAATAACTGGCAACTTTGTTCTTTATTATGGAAACAACGAACTCGACTCTGTTTCACAAAGATGTGAAGATGAATGAATAGAATGAGTACAGTAGTGAATAGGGCGTATGGAATGAAAATGATTGTTATGTGACTCCATAATTAAGCATGGAACTTTTTGTTAATCGATTTTATGAAAGCCAACTATATAGTTCCAGCCTGTGATCAAAAAAGTTTAAATAAAACGACAATATTTCCACTTTACCTAATTATTTCTTCAAATGGGTCCCGAAACGAATCCCTACGCTCAGTGAATGAAATGTTGCTATTTCGTGCTTTTTGCTTTGGCTTAAGTGTCAGCCTCAGTGGCAACTCTTTCTGACAGACCGTTTATCCTGATTGCATATTATATAGATTTTACAAGAAAAAACTATGAGCTTTCTATTAAAATTGTTTTTCTTTGGGGAACTGAATGAGAATGTTCAGTTTTGATCATCGGTGCCTACCAAGGCGCTTAACATTTTTCTAGAAGTGCTTCCCAACAACAGTTTTGTAGTGGAGGCAAATTTTGCGGAAGAAATTCCAACGGCGTAGTTTATAACAATCTTTTATTGAGTTTAAAGGTGCGAACATTTAACAACACTTTGCCGTCATAGAACTGAAGACGATGACTTTATTTCGCAGTCCAATCAATAAAAGTGCTAGAATGCTTCTTTAATCATTTGTTTATTCAAGCATTTTGGTCATTTAGTCCCATTGCAAAGAATCTTAGCTGGGAAAGAAATTATTTCTGGCCGTTGCCATAAGAATCCAGAAAATGAGGAGCCTAAACTGAAAAGGTGGGGTATAGTAAAATTTTGTTATTCTGCTCTGGTCCTCTCACTCAGCTCTTCTGGATCTGTGGCGTTATAGCAGCTCTTTCAAATTTGGCAATTAAACCGTTTGCATACATAATGTTTTTTTTTTGATGAGCCAACACGTGGTTGCTATTAAAATTAATTGGCAGTGGGGGCGACTTTTCTGCAGTTCATCCTTCTTCAGAGCCTACACAGGTTAAAGTGCCAAGCAATCTACTCAGGCGAACATCGTCATGACTGAGGTAGAGAAAACTCAACACACAAACAAGCGAGGACCAACGACTCGGATCATCGGCTCTGAGGAAGACGAAGACGTCGAAACGTTAGCCGAAAATAAACATCATTATCAACCTCGTGTAAGCTCATCAAAGAAGGAATACATATCAACACACAAAGTTCATCCGCATAGTAAACCGCTTTTTGAAACATTCACCATTTTGCTAACTTTTTTTGCTGTCGATTGCAGTTTTTCATGGCGGGAGGGTATTATGGCAAACAGAACCACAATGATGCTAAGATATTTGCAAAACTCCGAATCGAACGCTCCTGTGGTGGCGATCGAACACACTATTACCCTTTCAGGGGTAACGCGTTCATCACCACGCCGTGTATGTCCTCGTTTCACCTGTCTCTCAGGTAGTTTTCTATCTAGCAGTGCTATCAGCATTCAACAGTCAACGAAAGTAAAAAGAATAGTGTGTTGGATCCCTACCGACTGGATCCGGAGTCTTGTAAATATCTCAGCAATCTTGTGGTTGTATTTCGCTTAATACCCTGCGAAAAAATTATAGAAGGCAGAAAATAAAAGTGAAACATTGTGGTTGCATTCACCATCTCGTTCCTTCAATAGCTATTCCAGTTACTGTTAGAGAACAACGCAAAGCCGTATAAGGGTGAGGAATGCGCCTGACTGACGTGAAAAAGCAAGGTTAACGTATGGGACGAGGTCATTCGTAATCATAAAGGCACTCCTCTTTCTGGTTCGCTTTTGGATCTCTTCACTCTATCTATAACGCTGCAAGTCTTACGCGCTGATGTTTTAGTTCCGTACAACGTAAGTAGATGACTTCTACTTCCATGTGTGCCCATCGGAGCTGAGCACTTTGTTTAACTTTAGTTTACTGTATAGGTGCTCTTTTATAAAAAACAGAATGATCTCCTGTTTCGCTAACATATTCGCACGCATGCACTTTACAATAAATTAGGTACACCACATCCAAACTCTGGCAGTAGCTGCCTCTAGAGGTGGGATAAATTAGGCCCCATCATATTACTTAATGTTAGGCAAAAAATTTACAAATGAATTGTTATCCGGAAAAAAATATTGCAACGTAGTGGGTTCTTCAGAGAAACGATTCCTCTGCTATTCCACTTTTTGATACTAAGCCTCAGTTTAACTTTTTCACTGCAAATAATAGCTGTTTTGTACAGTGAAGGATCGGAAACTCTTTATTATACGTAAAATTGTAATAGCCCTTCACACCTGAACCTTGTTTTTGCGTGGCAACCGCTCGGGATGACGTTTAATTTTGGGTCAGCTAGAGAAAAAGCTAAACTCGTTGGCAAATTAAACACTTGGTTGTCAAATTTTTTTTTGATGACTGTAATACATGTAAGGGTACGTGTAGCGCAGTAGTCGGAGGCGCCCTGCATTGCACACAAGATCTAACCACGCTCCCTAGGCTCACCAAGCCTTCTGTTCCTCCGGGGTCAGAAAATTGCTACCAGATTTGTCTGGGATTGTAGCAGCACTGGCTCGATACATCGGTAGGCCACCGCGAGTCATTGTAAAGACCAGACATTCATTCATTCACGGCCAACTATGCTAAATGAAGTCGAATGCACAGCTCATCTCTCTGAGATTGATTAACGCCGAGAGTTTTATTCTTTCTTTCTTTCTATGTTCCATCCCTATTACTGGATATGAGCACGCATTCAGAATTCCACACAGCTTCCCGAAATCCTTGTGCCTTAGAAAAAGTGGTGTTGAAAGTTGCGTGTGAATAATCCGTCTCCTACCTAATACCCTACGCTATCAATTAGTTAGCAATCGCCTCTATGATCGTTTGTGCAGCTCAGAAAATTGTGTGATCTGTACTATTGGGAGAGAAGGGGATTTCATGAGATCAGGTGTAATATGTTTGATCTCATACAAGATATGCGGTAAAAAATACAGTGGCGAAACAGGTAGACCACTTTGTGTCCACATAAGTAAATATTTAGATGGGAAAGTAAAAATTCGGCAAAGCACACCTCTAGGTACACATAGGGCATAAAAGCACAATGGCGATGATTTCGAAGTGAGCGTCCGGATCCTAGCGCAAGAATCGAACACATCAACGTGCATGACACTTGAAGTCTTTTGGATAAATTTCAAAAGTCCAAAAATTAATCTGAAAGACGAATATCTCACTATCACACCTGATTTGGTGCCTTATTTGGGATTGAATTTTTGGCCTTGGTGAGTCCCAGTCGTTATCCCACGTGAACAACACGCGATTGGTCCCACTCGCTCTAGCAAGACGAGTAGTTTTTGAACGTTTATTTATGTGTAAATATTTAATATTACTATAGATTTATCGCCGAACTATTAGGCGATTAGAATGCGTTCAGGCTCTGAGGAAGGCGAAATCGCCGAAACGTCAACGTCGAAAAACGACAATAACAACTTATACCAATCTGGCAGCACCTCAACATGAGCAATTCGTACTGACGATTCACACTCAGGTTAAAGGAAAGTCGGTTTTAAAATCGAGAGAACGCCTGTCGGATCGAGCACTCGTCATGTGCCAATTTTGAATATTCGCCAACGAAAATTCTAGCTCACAACAATGCCCTAACCATGAAAATTGTGAAAAATATTTGCAATTGGTGTTGTTAAGAACGCTTGTGGCGAAGTGGTCGGAGGTGCCCTGCAACACACACATGGGATCGATCCCAGAGCTCATGGCCCACCAAGCCTTCCATCTCTCCGGGGTCGGCAAATTGGTACCAAACTTGTCTGGTAGGATAACAGCACTAGCTCGATGGATCGGTAGACCACCGCGAGTCATTGTAAAGGCCAAGTACGCATTCATTCACCTCCAACGATGATTAATGAAGTCGGATACATGGCACTTCCCTGAGGGATTGATCAACTCCGAGAGCTTTATCGTTTTTTAACTGACGTTGCTTATCATTTAAGTGTGATTTGACTACTACCTAAAAGCAGTTAGAAAAGCCATAAACCTTACGAAAGCAGAATATATTATTTGCTTTTTTGCAAACTTTTGTGTTAATTCAGAAAAGGAAAAACCCGAAAAGAGGTGAGTGGAGAAACACGAAGAAAAAAGTCTTTTCAAACAATGAAATCGAGTTACAATTAAGCAAACTTGAAAAATGAATATGTGGTTCTTAGCTAAGATGAGAAACGAACGAATGAATGAGAAGATGGAAATGTGGATTGGAGTGGTGGTTGCCTTTGTGATGGTTGTCGCGAGTGGGGGAATGGAAGGGATTGTTGTCGGTCTCAACTGCGACTTCCCGTGGTCTCGTTCTACTTGCGACTGACGGAGGACAGAAACGCTGACGGACAACGGACTAATTGGTTCACTTCTCATTGTGACAACTACTTCATTGACTACACAATGAGACGGTCAACAGAGTTGCCGAACGAGATCTTGACCTCTACTGTAGAAAGGAAACATGCGTGACCCGAACAATTAGTAATAAATACGAAGCACTTCCATTAAATGCGTCTACTGTAAATACAGGAAGTTATGTGTTTTTAATGCCCTCGCTAAAAAAAGTTGAAGTCGGCAGGCAGTGCATTCAACAGCACATGAGAAAGTGTAGGAAAAGTGTATTATGGAAATGAAAAGTTGAAACTGGAGGCTCCCATATACAATTCATACGAACGAAAATAATATTTAGATAGGTAAAATAGATATTAGATAAAAAACTAGCTGACAGAAAGGAGAAACGAAAGAGCCGCATGGTGTGCTGGTGAACACGTCAGCCCCAGGAGGGAGTAATTGCAGGTTCGATGCCCGCCTCAAACACCTGCGGTGCGCAGTTTTGCAGAAATCTCAGCATCTTTGCGAAAATAATACTATCAAAACCCATTTATCGATCAGCAAGATTTCTCTCTTTATTAGTTTACATTTTTTCTACACTGTCTTTTTTCTTAACAAACTTCGGGGAATCGGTGCCATACTAGTCTGGGACAGGCTGACTCCCTCTAGTCAGACTGTTAAGATTACTAGTGAAAGATTTCATTTTTTTTCTTCCATCTTTTAAAGATTACCATAAAAATCTCAGTAAACGGCGTTGATAGTGAGTGGACTTTTTAAGTCCTAAAGCGCCATGTTCTGTGAAGATGGAGTTGAAATTCATTCCGCGAAGGTAGGTTGCCTCCGGACCAGCAAGATTTTCCAAACCATGATCCTTCCTAGTAATAGGCATGGATGTCGGAGTTATACGTTTCCCGTAAAAATGTTGGAAAACAATTCGATCATTTGATGAATTATCAGTTTAAGACAACATGTACTTTGAAATGAAATAAGCATAACTGTTAGATGGAGATGAGACAGACAGGGCAACGGTAGTTGTGCAGTTCACTACAAGGAATAAACTGAACTGTAGCGATCTCGCACCGGACTCAGAAAGCCTTTCATTCATTCGGAGTCGACAAATTTGTACCAGAATCGTCGGGGAACAGCTCACTCTCTTCAATATCCAAAACTACCGAATGCTTCTGATCGAATCCTGACAACTTCTTAAACACAGCTCTCTTAGGATTCAACAGCTGATCGTCTCGAGATATATGAGTTCCTCCTGTATAGGAGATTTCTTCTTCTCGAGTCGCCGTAATTACTCGTTCCTGTTGATTCTTCGTAGATAGCCCCTCCCTCTAATAAACTAAGAAATAAAATATCGATTTCCTACAGATTTTCGGATTTCTTGAGCACCCTCTGTGATCTATGAGCAAAAAAGAACCAAGGAAAGGAAACCGAGAAGAGGAAACGATTTGGACCGACAATCGCTAAGAAATTTTGGCAAATCTCGCAATGAACAGTAAAGAGATAAACGCGAAAAATAACAACGAGTAGTAAACTGACTTGAAACCTTGATCACTGTTCTTCACAGAAAGTCGTATCGACAACTACTCTGTAAATCTAAAGAGATGCACTTCACAGTCGTAGCATGAGACCACTGTTTGACCAACGATAGCGTGAGTGGGTCAGGGTAAGGGTGAGATGTATACGAAAATCCGTGCGCGAACAATTCACCGTACCACTTGTCAACTCATAGGCGTCCTTCTCTCAATTGCTCTATGAGTACGGCAAACATGAAATGGTGAGATCAAAACATTATTCGTTCACCTTGTTGAATTTTGCATTAGTAATAAATTGTTCCATGTTCCCGTGTTCTACACCTTTCCTCCGGTGAAGTTAACTGCGACCAATCCATCCAGCCGAACACTGCCATAACCAAAACGGAACATGAAAGAAGGATTTCCATCCTACTCAAAGCAAAGCTTTTTCGCGCACTCACCGTTTTCGAGAAATTTTCCACTGAGGATTTCACGTGAAGAACAACCGCAAAGTGTTTAATTAATGGGAGGTAAGACCTTCTGACGTTAATATAGTCTTAAATTTTCCGCGGTTTATTTTTGGACTGCTGGAATTTTTTCAGAATGCTTCGACAGTTTGGCGCGCCGACATCTTTAATTCCTGCGTGAAAATAGAATAACTTCTAATCCAAAATATTTTCCTCCATGGTTCTATGTCCTATGCGCAAGTGTTCGACTTAACTTCAACTTTATGGATTGGAGCCTTTTTCGGGGCTCCTCAAGAGTACAATCAACATTTCTCACACGGGTCTTCTACCAAGGTTACGCACCTCGTGCGCACCTACCTAAACTATGAGTAAAATTGTATGAAATTCGGACGTGGACAACTGCTTGCCATCAGATCACTTCTGTCCACAACGAACGTCTTTCATGTGTTGTTGTTCGAAGTTACTCTTGATTGTAAAAAGTTGCTAGGAACGGTGGCGCCTTGAACTGGGAGCTCAGTAATATCTTTTCCTATCTTTAAACTTCAACGCTATTTTACCGATTCCATTTTGTTTATCCATAAATCGTTCTCTACTGATCCCCCTGGATATCCATAATCTTTCGTTCTCGCATTGTAGGTCTTCGTTGTCTTATCGAGTCGAATCTTCTCCTGCTGAGCACCGCTCAGATGAGGCAAGGGTACTTAGCCGTTGAACTAAACTATGTGCTACCCACTTTAATACCAGCTACTACAAAAAAAATTGTTGACAAGAGAAAAATAATTATTCGTCCATAATCAGTCGACAACCATCCTGTATTACAGAGCATCTCGGGTGAGGTTGTACTATCCATACGCTGCTTCACTCGTGCAATCGAACAACTAAAAACACGAATCGGACGTTCATGGCTGACAAGATGTGGATCAATACCGGCACTGACAATCTTCGCCGTCTACATACCGACATCAAGCTCTGACGAACGAGAAGTCGAAGCCTTTTATATGGGCTTGGAGAACTTCTACAGAGAAGACCATACTTTCTTCAAGCTCTTCTTTATTGGAGAATTCAACGAAATGATTGGGTCCCGAAAAACGTCTGAAGAACGTCACATTGAAATCCACGGATTAGAATGGAACAAGCAGGGTGAGCGGCTCTCTGGGTCTATAATGACAACCAAGAACATCCAGGTAACTCGCAATTCCAGAGGTCCCACCGTTAACGTTTGACGTGGGACTCTCAAGGCGGAGAGTGCCATAGCGAAGTAGACCACATCATAGTGAATCCAAAGTTCTGCCTAATTGATGCCACTGTTTTCTCAAAATTTTAGGCGGGTTCAGTGCTTTCGTCTCCCTCGTGCAAGGTTTCATTTATTGTGGAGAGGAGAAAAAGCCGCTAAATTCCAAAAACGAAGTCCTAACATAAACTGGGATTTATTCAGTTCATTACTCGGTTGCTGGGAGATGTCGTTCTTAACAAAATCAAGAGGAAAACGATCGGCTCGTTCAGCATCTTTAGCACTATGAAAACTGAAAGCTCGAAAGTTACCAAGAGATGTCTATCCCTAGATGTACTAGAGCTGATACGCCGCCATACGGAATTCCACGAACTGCTGGCAACCATCAACTCATATCAGATATTACAAAACAACGTAGCCAGGCGATAAAGGATGGTTTTGAAGAAAGAAGAGCAACAGTTGTGTTCTAAGCAAAAATAAGTGGGAAAGCCAATCTCAAAGCCCAGCAAAGGAAAGGACACCGTCTACTTTACACAGTAGCTCAACGTCGCTGTAAAACAAACCTATAATTACATGTTCTTATCCTTAAATAGGGCGCGTGTGGCGCATTGGTTGGAGGCGCGGCCGCGACACACGTGGAATCGATCTCCGCGCCCATAACCCACCTAGTCTTCTATCTGTCCGGGGTCGGTCGCCAAATTGATACCAGACTTGTCTGGGAGGATAGCAGCACTGGCTCGATACATCGGTAGGTTACCGCGAACCTTTGTAAAGGCAAAATATGCACTCAATCACCGCCAAACGATTCTTAATGAAGTCGAATGCATGGCGCATCTGATAGTTTTAGATGACTAAAGCAAGAACGGCCAAACCCAGTTCGTCTAACACATTATCACGTTTTTCCACTCTAAAAACGATGTTCCAAAAGACTACGAAAATCCAAGGCAACTTGTGTTCGTGTAAAACTAACGAATAATCATATGCAGGTGGTGATTGATGATTGCTTATTTTTAAAGGTGTCGAAATCGTCATCGACATGTGCTGCCCTAGAGATGATCCTAGTAAAGCTGTAGCAACAAATAACATTAAGGTCTGTTTTAGTACATTATTTGTCAACACCCATACTAAAATATAACAATGGATTAGTGATTGTTAAGCCAGTTTTCAAGAAATGAATGTGGTTTCGTTACAGACCTAAAATCACTGCGAGTTATAGAGCTACGTGTCATCAATGCTACTATTAGCAAGCTTTAGCATTGCTTCCAAGTCACTATTACAGTGATACCCAGCGAAATCTGCAGGAATCCTGTGCTAATTATGAATATCTTAGAAAAATTTCAGTTGTCAAAAAAACGGAATCCTTCTAAAAAAGAGTAGAAAGAAACCCAAAAAAATAAACAAAGTAAGAAGCTGAATTTTTTTTCAAGATTTGTCAGTCATTCTTACCAAGAGATTTAACACATTTTCAGAATACTAGGAACAAATCGGTGCCATAATTCTAGTGTGATACCAATGGAACTGGCTCGGCGTTACTTGACGAGTTGGAAAAAAGTGGTAAGAATTGCTAAGTAACTTTTTGCTCACCGACCTGCTTCTTAGTGTTTTTAGTTTTTTAAGCTAAATTCTATTTCGACCATTACTATTAAGGTTGGCACTGGTAAAGCACCAGTCAGTAAAGTGATAGATTCGGGATGCTCTCGAACATCAAGTCTGACAGAATCTCAGTCAAATACTTCTGTACGTTAGACGACCTAACATCGAGTTATCGGAAACAGTGTCGATGATGAGGTAATATTTAGTGCCTACCGTATGTCCCGGTTTCAAAACCGTTTGTAGGTTTGCATATTTTTTCAGAGCAGAGGCAGTTCCCAGGAATGTAATAAAGTAGTTAGCGGAGAAATGGAGCGGTTGAGATTGGTGTAGAATATTAACCACGAGGGTCTTTTAGTCGTTGTATTAATCTACCAACCTCAAACTTGGGTAATTGAACCGTTTTATATACTTATTCAACACTAATAACATAAAGGTAACGATAGAGAAGTAATGGTAGAAGAATGACGCGAGTTAAAGCTATGAGGTGCTAAGGCTAGTAGTGAAGTGAGGCTCCAGTATCCATTTTTCGGGGTTAGAGGAATAAAAACTTTTATTTGTGATGTTTTTATTGGCAAGCACATATAGTATAGAGATAGAACAAAGTAGTAGCGATACTAATCATTACGAGCACGGTATCGGTTCAATCGTACACCAGGTTCATCAAGTCAGTCATCCCTCCGGGGTCGGGACAGTGTTACCGGACTTGTCCGGAAAAAAATCACCCTCTGCAATTTAAATGGGAACGCTCCAGGCCGGCTATCTTACGACTCCAAAGAGAATCTACACGATAAGCATTCCACGACACTCAAGATGAAACGAGAATCCCCTAGCAGCATCCGAAGCTACACATAGAAAGTTGGATGACCTGCGTGATGACGAGTGCGAGAAAACAAATCGAATGTGAGAACTGCTGGGATTCGTACAGAGGGCGTATAGGCGGATCGTACAAAAGACGCAAATGGTAGCATGTCTTAGTTTACGAAGCTTTCTGTTGGAAGCGAACTTTGGATCTATATTTCACGTGTTTCCCTAGAAATAGTTGTTGGTTTTTCACCAGCAACTTGCGAAGCATGCAGCCTGCATACGCAAGTACACCTCAGCAGGCATAGGCTTCATTCATTCCTAAATTCACCTGTAGTTCGATATATGAGATCTTTTTTCATATAAGTTACCACCCAGATTGCCGGACAACATTCCAAAACGAGCCAGCTGTTGAGCATGTTAGTATGGGTGTTGACAAATAATGTACTAAAACAGACCTTAATGTTATTTGTTGCTACAGCTTTACTAGGATCATCTCTAGGGCAGCACATGTCGATGACGATTTCGACACCTTTAAAAATAAGCAATCATCAATCACCACCTGCATATGATTATTCGTTAGTTTTACACGAACACAAGTTGCCTTGGATTTTCGTAGTCTTTTGGAACATCGTTTTTAGAGTGGAAAAACGTGATAATGTGTTAGACGAACTGGGTTTGGCCGTTCTTGCTTTAGTCATCTAAAACTATCAGATGCGCCATGCATTCGACTTCATTAAGAATCGTTTGGCGGTGATTGAGTGCATATTTTGCCTTTACAAAGGTTCGCGGTAACCTACCGATGTATCGAGCCAGTGCTGCTATCCTCCCAGACAAGTCTGGTATCAATTTGGCGACCGACCCCGGACAGATAGAAGACTAGGTGGGTTATGGGCGCGGAGATCGATTCCACGTGTGTCGCGGCCGCGCCTCCAACCAATGCGCCACACGCGCCCTATTTAAGGATAAGAACATGTAATTATAGGTTTGTTTTACAGCGACGTTGAGCTACTGTGTAAAGTAGACGGTGTCCGCTTGGAAATAGTGTCCTTCGTCAGGTCCAATGATGAAGCCAACTAAGAAAGTTACAAGAAAGCCAACTGAAATGGATACTCGACATTTCCACACCCATTATTGGTATTTGCTTTGATTGAACACTTGGCGACAGATATGGTATGTTGCTTTACTACCCTACGGCCATAACAACAAAACTGTTTACACTCTATCCTATAGAAGATCTCCAATACCTAAAGAAACTGTGGATATTCGAAGACGTATATTCGTGCCGGCTTTCTCTTTAGTGCTTCTTACAGTTGTGATTCATTCATATTCTCATGTTCCACGGAAACGCGCTTGCAGCGCACTCATCAGAGGTGCCCTGCAATAGAGCTACGTTCGATCCCGCGACCCATGCTCACCAAGCTTTCCATCTTTCCGGGTTCGGTAAATTGGTGCGCGACCTGTTTAAGAAGATAGTAGCACTGGCTTGATACATCGGTAGGCCACTGAGAGTTATTGTAAAGGCCAGATATGTAATTAGTCATCTCTACCGATGGTTGATGAAGTCAAATGCATGATGCATCCCTCCGGGAATGACCATCGCTGAGAGCTTTATTCTTTACTCCTTATGCTTTTGATGGTGACATAGATCACAGAAGCTGACAAAATTTGTTGCATGACGCTATCAACAGTGATGCCTAATAACGAAGGCAAAATTATTTGAAAACAACTGCAATGGATGGAAGGTAGAACGACAGTAATGCAGGTCTAAACGTTCGCGATAATACTGGCCCATTTTCACGAATTTTTTCGCTTTCGCCCTGCATATGCTTTGAATTCTTTGAAATCAACGAATTCCCTCGTGGGGGTGTTATTTAATCCTGAAGATAGATTATCTGCTCTACAGTGAGAGAGAGTAGTTTAAATGCGCACCGAAAACTTGTCCCAAAACCAAGGTGGACTCGACGTATTCCGTCACTGATGAGCCCATATCGGGGTAGAAACGCATGTGGTTTGTATTCTGTATGTCGACTCGACCAGAAACCTTTAACGAAGTGAATGGAGCAACAATGATGCTGAGGTATTTGCAAAACTACGGAGCGCAGGTGTCTGCGGTGGGGAACGAACGCGCTATTAGCCTTTGGGGGTCTGACGCGTTCACCACGACACCACGCGCGTTATTCGTTTCGCCTGTCTCTCAGCTAGTTCTATCGATAAGTTTCTGTCTGTCTGTTGATTCTATCAGAACTAGCTCAGAGAAAGGCGAAGCTAAGAACCTGCATGGTGTGGTGGTGAATGCGTTAACCCTCAGAAAGAGAAGTAACGCGTTCGTTCCTCACTGTAAACACCTACGGCCCGGACATTCGCAAACATCTTAGCATCGCTGCGGTTGTATCACAAATAATACCCCGCCGTGAAAGTTTGTAATAGGGAGTAAACAAAGAAAGTTAACATCATGATTTCGGCTACAGCCTCAGCTTAACGGCGTTCATTGGCGATTTGGGCTTCCCAGATCAATCCCGTTGACGGGTAATTACTGATGGACCTGATCGATAGAACTAGCTGAGAGACAGGCGAAACGAAGAACTCGCATGGTGTGGTGTTGAACGCGTTAATCTCAAAAAAGGCTAATAACGTGTTCGTTCCTCACCGTAGACACCTGCGGTCCTGAGTTTTGCAAATATCCCAGCATCATCGTGGTTAAAAAGTATAAAGCTCTCGGCGTTGATCAATCCCTGAACGATGTGCTATGCATTCGACTTCATTAAGCATCGTTGGAGGTGACTCAATGCATGTCTGGCATTTACAATGACTCGTGGTGGCTTACCGATGTGTCAAGCCAGTGCTGCTATCCTCCCAGACAAATTCGGTATTAATTTGCAGACCCCGAAAGGATGGAAAACTCGGTGGGCCATGGGTGCGGGAATCGATTCCACGTGCGTGTTGCAGTGGGGCCTGCAACCACTGCGCCGCGCGCCCCCATTCATTGTATCATTAGTATCCGAGTCTGTCTTTGTGCTTAATGAGTGTTTGATTCCAAAAACCCACCAACTCTGTTAAGACTGAAAATGGACGTGCCATGAATGTGTGAACGAAGGATTCCTTCATTGACAGTGCTTACAGTTGCAAGGAGTGCCGTCCACGCAGCCGTCACCGCATTTGCTGCATGGTGGCCCTTCTGTGTAGATGGATTTGTTAACATGTATGTGCCTAATGTTGTGCAGAAATCAAGCTGCATCAAAAAACTCTATGATGAAATGGTTTACGATTCCTCGAATCGGCAAACAAATAGCACGAAAGCTGAAGAATTGTACGAATTGGAAGAATTGCACAAGTTCAATGCGCATTCTGGGTTCGTCGTGTTAGCATTTGCCATTTGAAAAGCGCTTTTGAGGTATTTATATGAATACCTTCATTTCTAGTTTTTTAAAACTAATAGGAACTAATAGGGAACGCTACATGGAGGCCTATAGACAACTAACGGGACCAGTGGAAGGCCAACCGCATAGCTCCGATGTTCAGAAATTGGTGTACGATTGTACAGAATATGGTACGACCAACTCTCCTTCGTTCTATGAACCGAAGTAAAGCATTATCACAAACAACCTGGAGAAATGGAATTATTCCGCTGTCGCTCGCCGTTGGCGTAAGATTGACAAGAGGGCCATACTCTAGTGATGTGTTCCACCACTCCATCATGAACTAAAAAGTGCAAAAGTTACATGGCTGCGCATTTAGTTAACCAGTCCATCCATTTTTCGCTAGGAACACTACTATCTAAAAGTTAAGCGACAGCTTCTACTCCTACTCTTATTATCCTAAAGTAGTCATTGATTTTGTCGGTTTCGTCGTCAAAAAAACTCGGTCGTTAGGGTCGAATATGCCGTGTGATAAGTTGTAGGTTGCGTTATTACTCCCAACGAAGAAGAAATCATGTGCCGTTTCATTCCGACACATCTGGAAAGTGTTGAAAACAGATTCTTTTAATTTGTATTCCTATTTCTAAAAGAAATGGAGTCAAAATGCAGAGCATTGTATTCGGAAGCGGTGAACTTATCAGGTCAATGTTATTCTCACCATAACACTCATGTCACTGGCTTTTGGGAAATTTTTAACTGTAGTACCATTGCCATTCTTTCCTGTTCTATTTGCGAATAAACTTCTGGAAAGGGATCTATGCATATACGAAACGATTCTGTGGTGTTGATAATCATACTCGAATGATAATGATCAAAAGTTGGATATACATCAGAGTTATTTGCAAAACTTCGTTTTGCCGATTTGGGCTCCCTAGATCAATCCCGTTGACGGTTGATTGCTGATGGCAGTGATCGATAGGACTAGCTGATAAACAGGCGAAACGAAGGACCTGCATGGTGTGATGGTGAACGCGCTAGATCCCGGAAAAGGTAGTAGCGCGTTCGTTCTCCACACAAGACGTCTGCAGTCCGGAGTTTAGCAAATTTCTCAGCATTATTGCAGTTGTTTCGCAAATAATACCCTGCCGTAAAAACTTGTAAAAGGCAGTAAATAAAAGTGAACACCTGTGAACACCACAGAGTGTTGTGTAAACTTGTAACTATTAATCTCAGTACATAGTTCATATTTGTGCTATTACTGCACTGTTCTGATCTGCTAACGAAACGACTTTACAAAGAATATGAGAATGTGCATCACTAAACCAAATCGAAAAACCAATTCAAAAGAAAAAGGCAAAAAGGAACGAACCTGCAACATAGCCAAACTGTGAGCTGAACTTGAATTCTTCAAAAGGTTCAACGGACGTATTTTTCCTTAGCGCTAACACGTTCCTGGCGAGTTGAAACATTATTAAACATACCGAGATGAGAATGAGAGCATCGACGAATGTGTTCATCATCATCGAATGGTTCACTACTGGAATCGTTCAGTTCTACACGAACTCGTCAGACAATTTTTCTAATGTTTTTTGCTCAGATTGATCGACTGTCTGTTCGGATCCGATAGAAGCGTCACATATTTGCCATCTTATCCACATCGGGCCATAAATTGATCATACGTCTAGATTTCAGAAAAGCGATTGGTGAAAGCATTTAAACCAAAGATTTCTGGATTGCTAAACAGCAATTTGAAGTAATACTTAAATAATGCCTAACAATTGAAAGAACCTTTTTAATGGACGGGGAATCATACAGAAACCAGTTCCAATTCATTGAATGATTTTTCATCTGTTGGACAGTGTTGATTTCCAACCTATCCATGAGATGGTATTCTCAGATTGTTACTGGGTCGTCAATCTTTGTAAAGCAGAGAGAAGCTTGTTTCTTTACCATTAGTTATTTCCGATGACAGCGGTGTTGATTGCGCTTCTGAATGAGGATGACCTTCGCAGCTAGGCGTCATGATCCGTGGATAAGTCATTGTTGTACATTGCAGCTCGGCAGTCAGAACCTCCTTGCCATCGCGAGGTGCCGAACTATTTATGGCTCCTTAACATCAAGCTAAGGGTCTATACAGTTGTCTGTTGGTTTGAAAACAGTTATGGAAGAAAAAAACCTAGTCGGCAAACGTAAGCTAAGTACTCCACTAGGTACGCATAGTACCCAGAGACATAACGGGGAAGACTTTGAAGTACGTGTCACGATCCTCGCACAGGAACCGAGAACACGCGCGCAAAACTCTGGAGGCGTTCTGGATTAATTCCAAGAATCCGAAAATGAACCGCAGGGAGGAATGCCTCGTTATCACGCGTGATATTGGACAGTATACAAGCCTGTTATTTTGATGGGAGGGGCACATTACGCTTCCATGTGAATTCTGTGCGGTCGGTCTTCACGCGACATACTCAGTGGAAGACTCATAGAAAGCGGTGAGTGTGCAGAGCTATGCTAAATGGGATTGAAATTTTGGTTTAGTTTTCCCTGTTTGGTTATGGAGATGTTTGGCCGAGTGGATTGCTGTCAAGTTGACCCTTCCAGGCTCTGAGGAAGGCGAAATCGCCGAAACGTCAGCTTGTGCGTAAATAAAGAAATAAAATAGCACCTTGTGTTTGCTGAACAGAAGTAGAAAGTTATGGAAGAATCTCTTGAAGCGATTTTTCAGTCATAGGAAATTAACAATCTTTTTCTGTCTTCATAGAATAAACGAACTCGATTCTCTTTAATAAAATGGATGCAGTGAAAAAGCGAATACAATGAATTGTAACTCCCACGTCCGACTTTCTATTAACCTCGGCATTGATTAAACAATGAATTGTTATAGTGTAATAATTGAGCGTAGCATTTTTTTCATTCGTTTTTACGAAAGCGAATTACATGGTTTCAGCCTCTCATCAAAAAACGACAAGTGAAAGATCGTCATTTCCACTTATTCCAGGTACTTCTTCAAATGGGTCCCGAAGCTAACCACCACCAACAACGTGTGAAACGCTGTCATTTCTAGCTTTTTGTTTCTGCTTAGCCATCGACCCAAGTAGTCACTCATTCCGACTGTTACTCTTATATCAACCGAACATTATATAAAAAATTTGAAAAAAAAGGCAATTATGAGCTTTTTATTAAAATTTTTCGTTTCGGTGGAGAGCTGAACGAAAAAGTTCAGCGTCGCTCATAGGTGCTTACGAAGGCGCTTAACACTTCCTCGCAAATGCTTCCCAAGAAGAGTTTTGTAGTCGAGGTTGATTTGCGGACGAAGTTACAACGACGTAATTCACAGTAAACCCTTTTAATGAGTTTAAGGGTACGAAAACTTAGTAACTCTTTACCGTTATGAAGTTTAAGACAAGAATTTCATTCGGCTGTGAAATCACTGAGAAGCGATAAATTGCAAACTTAGTCATTTATATATTTAAACATCGTTGTCATTTAGTGCCATTACAAAGCATTTCAAGCAACGAAGAAAAAGGTTATAGCCACTTTTACGGCAGGCCACAGAATGAGGATCTCAACCTCGAAACGTGAGGCATAGTGAAATTTGTTCATTTCGATACGCGTGTAGAGCAGTGGCCGGAAGCGCGCTGCACTACACATGGGATCGATTCCTGCCCACTAGGCTCCCCAAGCCCTCCATCTTTCCTGGATCGGCAAATTGGTACCAGACTTGTCTGGGAGGATAGCAGCACTAGCTTGATACATCGATTGGTCACCGCGAGTCGTTGTAAAGGCCAGATATACATTAAATCGCCACCAACGATGCCTAATGAAGTCGAATGTTCGGCGCATCCCTCAAGGATCAACGCGGACAGCTTTATCCCTCTTTTATTTTATGGTGAAATATTGCCCTCGCGGCCTGGTTCTGCCACCCAGATGCTGTTGATTTGCAGTATTGTGCTAGGTCTTTCAAACTTCCGTAATTAAAACGTTTGCATTTATAATACACTGTTTTCTCAATGAGCAAACACGGGGTTGTTATTCGGTTAATTAATAATAAGTGACGTTTCGAAAGTTTTCCCTTCTTCGGAACCCACATAGGTCAAAGTGACACGGAATCTACTAGACCAAACACCTTCACAACACAAACAAAAAAGTTTTAACACATAGAGTTCATCATAGTAAACACCTTTTTTTAAACACTAACCGTTTTATACATATGTTCTTAGGAACTTCCATTAGTGAGCTGGTGCGAGATTGGAACTTCTCGGTGTTGCTGTTCTTATTGTTGTCGTTACTCGATGGCTGACGTTTCGGCGATTTCGCCTACGTCAGAACCATGCTGTTGCGATCGGGACTAAACATACGACTCATCGTTTTGTTCCCTGTAAGTCTTCCAATTATTTGGTGAAGACCAGCCTGAAGACAGGTCACATAAAATAAAAAAATAAAAAGTCTACTTTCATGCACGGTGCCATTGTGTGGATCTCAGCGCTTTTTGCATTCCAACTCTTGCTTCACATCCATGCTTGTGGATTTTTGGTCCTCTTACGACCATCAGTGAGCGGAAGGCACAATCGCACACCGAGCAAGGTGCACAGAGCTTCACATCCCTGGAGTCGGAAATGTGGTATCAGACTTGTTTGGGATAAACTCGATCCTTGTAATGGGCCACTTGCGAGCGCTCTTGCAATGCTAGTACGAGAATTAAAGGAGAGTCGACTAGGCCACCATCCAACGACAGTCTTCAAGCAGCAGCTGAATCTACGCGCAGAAAAAAAGCCCGAAAACCTTTGTAGATAGCGAATGTGAAGAAAGGAATTTGGTGGAAGAAATTCTGGAATGGGCACCTTACGACGTTCGTGATTTCGCTTCGTGTAATACTTACTTACTTGGACATTTGGATGGCTCGTCTTCACTGGTTGTGCCGACCCCAGCATAGATTCCAATTCGCTGTCCTTGTGCATCAGAAGGGAATTTTTCACCCTGCGACTAATTTGATACCAGAACAGTGGAGGATCCTGGTATTATTTTAATTTTAGATGGGCTTCCTGATGGAAACGTCAGACTCCTTCTCCTCACGGGGACGTTGCCGGTGAGATGAATCCACACTGTACATCTCAGCCCGACACCCAGGAATACCTCCCAGCCACTATGAGGCGGTAAGCCATTGGAAGCGGTTATGTAATAATGAAATAAAAATTATTAACTCATCTAAAAGCTGGTTGAGTCGATTTTTTCTGGAACGGTGGGTTAGCAATTCTAGGAGGTTGCAGTATTTTTACTCCAAACAGTCGCAAGTTTCAGTAGATTGAGGAAACCTACCGATTCTAAACAAGATTGGCTCCATTTTTCCGATTTCAGTGAAATGGAAGTCTGGTGGGCCTCCGCCAAGTTGAACTAGCGCCTTTCTCGTACTGAGCATAATCACTATCCCTGCCTTGTCCGATTATTGTCCTCTGGTAGTTGATCGTAATCCATTTTTCCTTAAATGACGCACTAGTTTTAAGACCAATTTGCTTAGGTTATTATAATGTTACTGAGGTAAAACTGTTATTAATGGGAATGCTAATCGCTGTTGAACCCATACGCGATGAAGCATGTTCTTCGTAAGCACACGATAACCTTTCTATAAACCACGTCGTAGTTGATGTCCAAGCAAACGGCGTGACGCTTCCCTTGCTGAATGTGGCACAGAAGCTCACGTTGTCAAGCTATCATGCGATGCCACCCTCCCTGGCTTGCTGTTATACATAGCATGGATGGAAGACAGGCGCGTGGTTCGTGCCAAGTAATTTAAGACATCGTAGATACCATTGGGGATAAGGGAAGCACATGCTCTATCTTAAATTAGCAATGAAACGAAACGTGGAAGACATTTCAGAGAGAATGTGTTCTATTTAGGGTGGAACATCAATGAAGGCATTACAGTCTCATCTAAAATAATCGAGATGATTGTTACGGTGCATTGTGTAATTTCCATCCGCACTAACTGTATCACCATGTTTCCTATATTTTTTCTCGTTGAACTAATTTTTTGCTTGCTTATCTCTCAAAAGATCAAAACTGTTAAGCATGTGAACACGTTTTGCCCACTTCTTTTTTGTCTTTTATGAATGATCATTCATGTCCGATTTCACACTGCACCTTTCATCTTCTACTCAATATCAATTGTCCTTTTTTCAAATTACCTTTAGAATTTTCTTCTCTCTTTGATCTTTACTACTCGTAGATAAGGGTAGAAATAGCGCAGTGGTAGTGCTGTTCACTACAGACAAAACCGTGGTTCGACCTAGCTCCAGGCCCAACAAATTTCCCAATTCTTCCGGGGATGTGAAATTGCTATCAGACTTGTTCGTGACCGGCTGACAGTTACCCAGTCAACAAAAGCGGAGACTCCCAGCGCTGATGATTCGACGACACCCTAACACGGCTACCCAAGATTCGAGTTGGGATCGACTCTGGTTGTATTTCAAGCATCAGAGAAAAATTCTAAAGCACTTTCCAACCACAAATTCTATAACCTTTATGGATAATGAATGCGAGGAAACTATTAGAATACGAGGATTGTTGGGATTTGCACAATAATTAGTTTCAAGTAGTGTGAAAACCACAGTGGAGCCCCTCGGATAGCAATTTGGGATGCATCTTAGATGACAAAAAACGTCCTAATTACCCTGAAACTTAGGCTCATTCAAGGATGAAGTTCTGGTTCAGGAAGCGCTCTATTAAAGTATACTTTCCCTCTTTATGTGGTTGTATTTATGCATAGCTGTGCTTGCTGTCTGTGTGCTGTCCATCACTCTGGTTAGTAGTATTAAAGCACGTGCTGTGAAGTACGTTGGAGGTGTTCGGTGCGCTTGTCTCTGTTTTTGTGAATAAATCGATCCGTGTTCTTTTTCCAGGAATCCTAGGATTTTCCATACTATTCCTTATCCAAGGGCTGTACATAACTCTGAACCATATTTTTTTTTATTGACAATTTGCCGTGTAATAATTTTTCTAACATTTAGTTTACTATGGTCTGTTTGAAACCATTTTTTCTACACAAGCAAATCATGTCATTCGAGGTCGGGAGCTCAAAATTGGTTATACCTCTACCGAAGCAACTCTCAGTGTTATGAAGGTCGAGGGTAACAAACAATTCTAAACACAAGACAAATAGATGGTTAGAAAAGCTTTGCACAGGAGGTATTTGTCTCGAAGGAGAAGATGATCTGGGTTCATCAGCAGTTGGTAACCACTGGAATTTGATCACCTAAGCAAACCATCTTGAGAAGATGAAAATGCAAAAATGGATAAAGCACCAGAAATAAAACGTTTAATGAAAATTGACAAAGAAATCGATGAGAAAAAGTGGAAACTGAACACTGTTAATATATCTTAACCTTTTTATTTACTGCCTATTCTTTTTAAGGGCAGAGTATACTGCGAAATATAACTTCTATAATGCTGAGATATTTGCAAAACTCCGAACCGCAGGTGTCTGCAGTGGGGAACGAACGCGCTATTGTCCTCTCCGGAGAGTAACGCCTTCACCACCACTCCATGCGGGTTAACTAGGTTCAATGCCGATTTGGGCTCCCAGATCAATTCCGTTGACTGTTAAGATATTCACACTTTCTAATATTATGAAACTACAGCAGTTTACTTTGCCCGTTGTTAACACTTAAGTTAAAACACAATATCTATAGGAGTCACCAGACTGAAAAAATTAACTGCTTTCAATTCCAAGTCCATACATATTACCCCATAGCGAACTTCATTGACTTCAGTCATACCTCTTTGCCTACAAGGTGCAGGCACCAGAACCGCAACTACAAGATAAGATACAAGAATCTACAGGTTTTTGTTATTCTAAAATAATAAATTTGCGATGTTCGAGAGACCAAGAAACTCTTCGCATTTTGTTCACCAAAGTTGGCGTCCTGGAAATGAAAGCAATTGGATAAGCGGAATTTTATCAACGACTCTTATATATAACTATCCATGGCGAGTACCGTGCGTGTAGTGGGTGTTCTGAAAAGAAATTGAATTCCGTCTCTAATTTTTTTCAAAATTTTTATTCTAAGTAAATTTAAAATTGGATGATTCTTTAAGAGAAAATGTTTACACTCTTAAAGCGACAGCGCGGGGTCTCTTCAATTGCTCCTGTTTTCTTGATGAGCAGAACACGAGGCTATTATTTTATTCACTGCTTATCGACGAGCTGACGTTTCGGCGCTTTTCCCCTCCTTCAGAGCCCGGAATGGTCAAGTTGATTGCAATCTGCAACCAAGCCAAACACTTCGAAAGCTAAACAAAGGAGATACTGAACAGAAATTTCAATAGCATAGTACGAAACAAAATATCTTCGTCACAAACCAACCGTTTTCTATAAGTCTTCCACTGAGTATTTCACGTGCACAGCGCAGAGCTCACATGGAAGTGTAATATGCCTTCACATTAAAATATCGGTCTTAAATACCGTACGAGATCGAAAGTGATTGCGAGGCGTTCTCCATGTTGTTCATTTGAAATTCTTGGAGTTCACTCATTCTTGGATTCCTGAATAAACTCCAAAAATCTGAAAATATACCGCCGAAAGAAATTCATCGTAATCACGCGTGGTATCACACAGTAGTTCATACTGATATTTTAATCTGAGAGGCACATTACTAATCCATGTGAGGTCTGAGCGGTTAGTCTCAACGTGAAACACTCAGTGGAAAACTTATAAAAAGCGATGAGTTTGCGAAGAAGCTGGTTTGCTTTCAAGGTGATTGAAGGCCCGATTCAATACTTTCCTTGTTTGGTTATGGAAATGCTTGGACAGGTAGATTGCAACCAACTTGACCATTTTTGGATTTGAAGACTGCGAAATAAGCTAAAACGTTAGCTTGTTAATAAATAAAGAATAAAGTGACGACCATAAGTTTTGCTCGTCATGAATACGGTGTCTGATTCGATCAAGGCCGAAGTAAAAAGAAAGTCGGTCGTGGGAGTTTCTCTTCTATAGTTTGTAAAGTCTCTAGCTCGTTCATTATTGGATAAACCTTCGCGTGTTTTCGAACAACCTTCTTCGTCGCGAAAAGACTAATCAGTGGATGACATTTTCAATAACAACAGTTTAATCCCAGTAAGCTGGCCAAAATGAGTTTGTTCTAAGAACGTTCTCTCATGCAAGGAAAAATGGTTCGACGTAGCCAATTGTGATCAACTGCCAGAGGACAATACTTGGACAGGACATTGATAGTGATTATGCTCAGCACGGTCAAGACAGCGGTTCGAATTTGCCCCGGCCCACAAGGCCTTCTCAACTCGTCGGGATCGGGAAATTGGGTTAGAGTCGGTCAAATCTCTCCAATCTACAAACAACTAGTTAGGATAAAAGAATTGGAACTTTCTAGCATGACTACCCCACCATTCCAGAGGAAATCGACTGGACTCCAGTTCCAAAGGCGTTCATAAACTTAATTTTATTATTACATGATCCGATACCAATGCATCCAACGTGCAGATCTAATCATTTCTTTCACAAACTTCGCATCCTCGCATCCACTATCCATAAACGTCTTAGGAGTATTTTTTCCCACACATAGGTTCTGCTATTGATTGATGGGTTATCGTCTTCTCTATGGTTGTCAGTGAATGCTGGTTGAGTTCTCTCCCTTGATTCCTAGTACGGTCTTGCTAGAGTGCTCTCTAATGTATTATAGAAAGCAATCTCGTCCAGAAATGTCTGACAATAGTTTTCCGAATCCAGAGTGATAAACGGCATGGTATCACCGCTAAATGTTCTGCTGCGCTCACAGAGTTTCATAAAAGAAACGAAAACCCGCAAGTAGCAGCCGAATTCACACGCGAAACCTGAAGGTGTTCAGAGCCAACGGATGCGAAGAAAGAAGTTGAATGAAAAAAGGAATAAGTAGTGAAATAGTAAGAATAAAAAAAGCGGTCAGATGCACACAAAATGTGGTGTTGTAGCAGTGGTAAAAAAACCGGAGCATTGATCAACACGTCTTTGAGAATTTGTTAATGACCCTAAGAAGTTACGCTAATAAGGGCTTTTCGTCTTCACTAAGTATTTTTTCTCCCTATTCGTGGGTATTCAGAACTCTGCATAACTTTGTTTCCTTTGTTTCCTTTAGAGCTTCCAGCATCACATGTACTATGCTGTGAGAAAAACTGTCTAATAATCGTGTGTTTAAGTTGCGGACGAATTCAGCTTCTTCTCCAATTAACCCAAAATTAGACGTCATCCCACGCAGCTGCCACGCGAAAGCATTATTCAGACGATATGGGCTATTATTTATTTTGTATATAATATAGAGTTGCCAATCATCAACTACGCATAAACAACGAGTGCTGAAAAATTCAAAATGAGACTTGAATACCGTAACGACAGACGAATTGTTTCTCTGAAAACCTCCTACGCTGCAATAATTATTCCAGATAACAATTTATCTATAAATAAGAGTCCCACTCGTAACAGCACGGCTCTGAGGAAGGTGAAATCGCAGAAACGTCAGCCATCATCCAACAACGCTAACAGCAACGACAACAGCAACAACGGCAACGATAACGAAGACCTATACCAACGTCGCAACAGCTGAAGATGATCAGTTTATAAGGTCATATAAATAAATATATCTATAAATGCTTTCCCAAAGGTTACTAATATGGTCGGATCATTTCACTGCCACAAAATTTATTCTTAATTTACTACGATGCTCGCATATCAACGACAAACTCCCCTTTCCCCTTTCTACTACATGTTTTAACAATAGTTTTTCTTAAATGCTGCTGTATTATATATCGTTGCAAAGCGTATCTAAAACAATGTTGTCCCCCATGTTTCAATTACAAATCAAACTACACTTTTGCAAAATTTGAAGTTTTAAATTGCGGATGTAAGAACGACAATTTCAACAAATCTTCTTCACGATTTCAAACTAGAACGTAGGCAGCGCAAACCCACAGTGCAGCGTTAAAAGAAAGGACAAAGCTCTCGGCGTTGATTAATCTTTAAGGGATGCGTCGTGCATTAGACTTCATTGAGCATCGTTCGGAGGTGATTGAATGCTTATCTGGCCTTTACAATGACTCGCGGTCGCCTACCGATGTATCGAGCCAGTACCGCTATCCCACCAGACAAGTCTGGTACCAATTTTCCGACCCCGGAGAGATGGAAGGCTTGGTGAGCCATCGGCGCGAAATCAGTTCACCGTGGGTGTTGTAGGGCGCTTCCGACCACTGCACCACACGCGCCACAGTGCAGCGCTACTTCGAAAATTTCTGCGTGACGAATTTGACCATGAAGGTAAAGGAGGTTGCCGACGTCGTTCATCTATTGACGACGATGAATTTAATGGCTTGGTTGGAGCAAACACGCACGACTCTTCGATAACTTGCAAAAAATACTCGGTCTAAACATATCAACGGTTAACGACTATCCAAAAATACAGAGACAGGCGAAACGATGATCCGCTGATCCGCATGGTGTGATGGTCAAGGCGTTAGCTCCTAGAAAGGATAAGAGAGGCTTTGTTCCCTACCATAGACACCTGCGGTCCGGAGTTCTGCCAACATCTCAGCATCATTGTAGTGGTTTCACACGCAGTGCCCTGCCATGAAAATTATAGTAGGCAGTAAATAAAAAGTTAACATAATCCAAAAATGCAACCAAAACGTTGCTGAGATATTTGCAAGACTCTGGACTGCAGGTGTCTATGGTGGGGAACGAACGCGCTATTATCCTTTCCGCGGAGTAACGCGTTCACCACCACACCATGCGGCTCCTTCGTTTCGCCTGTCTCTCAGCTATTTCTATCGAATTGAAAAGTCGAAGTCGCTTGACAAATGAACGCCGCATGAATTGATTGACTATCAAAAAAAACCACCGTTTTGAGATATGGTCGGCGCTCCTTCTACGCTACCACAGCGAACAATTTTCTGATTAAATTGTGACATATGACAACCAATGGATCTTTTCCATAACAAAGAACGACAAGCTTAGTAGTTTTCTATACCATTGAGCTAACATGAGGTTGATATAAAATTTTCATCTGGCTAACGTTTCGACGTCTTCTCCTTCCTCTGAGCCGGTTGACCCGGCACCATGGTCTACACTTGGTCGTTGCCGCGTCGCCAACAATCGAAAAGTCGAAGTTGAACCCAGTGAAGGAAGAGCCAATAGAACGGTTACTGAGAAAAGCAGAGTCGCCGAAACGTTAACCGAATAAAAGCGTTTTGCCAATTTTGTGTTAGCACAATATTGTAGGAAAAACATTGGCAACTGTTACAAAATTTCAACGGAAGCTTGTCTCTAGAATATCCATTAGTTCAGTAGATGGACCACGATGAAGCTTCGCAACACTTCGTAAACTCAACAAAAGACACAAACTAAATTTATGGCATTGGTTTGTTGGCGTGCAGCTCGTTTGATCCTTTACAACTTCTTGTATCTGGATGAAACGACTTTGAAGAGAAAGTTTGTCCAACAAGTCTTTAACGGTTCTATCCCACATTGCTCAACAAGAAGCTATCGATCCTTCCTCACGAAAGTATATGGGACTACGAATCTCTCAGTACTACAGTGGCTAGACCTCTCACCTATCGACTACCATTTCTTCAAGCACCTCGACAACATTTCTTGCAAGAAGTGCTCCAGAAGCCAAGTTGAGAGCGAAACAGCTTTCAACGACTTCACCACCGACGGAAATGCGGAATTTTTAGGCACTGGAATAAATACACTTGTTTCCGCTTATCTAAAATGTGTATAGTGGTTTCTGTTCCGATTAGCAAGGCTTATTCTGCGCTCAAATATGGACACGTTGAAGATACATTGAGATCGATTATTAGTTAGCGGCTAAATTAATGCATTTAGTTTTCCAAACCAACTGGAAAAAATTGAGCAAATGCTATCTGTTGCTGTCAGAGAGCAGTAGAAAATATCAGTAGCAAACCACTGAGCCCTATATTATGTCCAGAACCAGTGTGTTTAAGGCTGAAATCAGTTATCACTCCACTACACTCAGATGGTTTTAAAAGATCGTACAGAGGGTAGAAGCTCCGTCACAAAAATGAACTGTGGTCACAACGCAGACAGTAACAAACTGCGCAGCGCCTTGAAATCACAACTGAGCCCACTAGTTTACTGTCTCAAAAAACTCGTTTATCCTACCATATTTTTTCTATTTTTTATCTAATTTCACACGACCCGTTTTTACATCTTCGATGCTCATCCCAGCACTTCTAACGTTCGATTAGTTTCTTCACATTCACCACCAACGAAAATCTCACAACCTTGACGAGTGGCTCCGGTTTGTTTGAGCATTTTCTTTTCACCTTGAATGTCGTAGAATGCTGGTCGAGTCGGTTTTACTTTGAGTCCTAAATTACCCGGGAGTGAACGTTTTCTATTAGAATGAGTGATCTATTTTCCGGAAAACTTCAGCACCAATTTTCCGACCCTGGAGGGATGAGAGGCTTGGTGAACCCGGAGCGCCACCTAACTGGTGCCGTTCTCGTGATGACCGGTATCACTGCCACTCTGCTATACTCTGGATATTCAACTGTATGCCCTATACAACGCAGTAACTTACAGTATCCAGCCAAGCAGCACGATAAACCGAAGATTTGCACTCCGAAGGCAAGATTACTTCTAATTCACCAATAATTTCCGAAATAAGTTCGAGACGGCTATCAACTACTGCATCTTTTCGAGTAGTGTCGCATTGTGTTGCTCTACAGATTCATTAACAGGATAAAAATTCGACAGTAACACAATTGAAACAATTTATGTTGAGAACATTGAAGGAGTTTTAATCTTAAGAATAGGACACAATAAAAATCCAACACCAGCAGAGTGAATAGACTAATAGAGTCCCTTGCGTTGGGATGAAGCAAAGGCGTTAGAAGAAATCTACATTCTGTTTGTCTTCCCACAAATATGAAGAAAATAACGATGGAATAGTTCCAAAGATCGACTTTTTACTAAACTCGGCAGTGGATTATAAACGTGTCGTTTGCTAGGCTGTTATTCAGCACACGTTTACTTCCATACAAAAGCAGCACATACAACACAACGGTGGCTGTATCTTCTTCCTCAGAGCTTGGAAAGGTACACTGATACGTAGTTTACTGGGCCAAACGCTTCAACAATCAACAGCTTCTCGAAAAATCCACCGTTTTTACGCCTCTTCCACTGAGAAAAAACCGCTGATTAGAGTTGCACATGGTTGATGATTGCACCACCTCACATCAAAAATCATTTCTGAAATGCGGGGCTAAAACACGTGTTGTCTCTGGGCATTCTTCCCTGCTATTTATTCTCGGTTTTTTGGCATTTATCTAAAAATCCTCGAGAAGTTTGCGCGTTGGTGTTTTGGGATCCTGTGCGAGCGAGGGTAGCGACTTTTATATCACAGTCGTCCCCGCTATGCTTTCGTATCCTATTCGTTTCTAGTGGCGTACCTTGTTTCAGTTTTCGTTTACCATCTAGGTGCTCTTTAATACGGATACACAAAGGTCTGCCAGTTTCTCGAATATATTCATCTCCCAAATACTACAAGAGATCAGACATATTGTACCTGAACTCATGCAGTCACCGTCTTTGCCATAATGGCAAATTACGCGATTCTTTGTTTCATATAGACGGTTGTATTGGCGGTTACGAACAAACTGACCACAAGGAGCATTCCGTGGTACTTCAGCTGTCGTAACCGATTCCCCTAGACCTGCGCTTCTTAAACATCGTTATAGCCGCACTTCTTCATCACTAATGAAGGACAAAGCAAAAGTGATTTTGTCTTGGCCACCTTTCTCGTTTGAGGCATATCTCTGCTTCTAAACTTATCGATTGGGGTTACTATTTCGTAGTCATTGAAGATAACTATTTGCCGAGCCAAGTTGCGCGATTCTTTCCTTAGTTCCCTATCCGTGCACACAGAGGTGACCGTTCGAAATATGTTTCTCACAGCGCCTTCTTGGTGGGAAGAGAGGAAATAAACCATTCTAGATCATTTCCTCTCTTTCCACCCTCCGTCGTCAGTTAGTTCGTAACCGCCTATATGACCGTCTATGTGAAACAAAGAACTGTGTAATTTACCAGCATGGCAAGTAAGGTGACTGCATGAGTTCAGGTACGTTATACTTGGTCTCTTGTAATGTTTGCGAGAAGATTATATTGGAGAAATGGACAGACTATTATGTATCTGTATAAAAAAGGACATGAATGGTAAATAAAAAGGAGGACAAGGTACGCTACTAGGGTCGGATAGGATACAAAAACAGCGGCGACGATTTTGAAATAAAATTCGCTATCCTCGCACAGGATCCCAAAACCCCAAAGTGAGAACTACTCGAGGATTTTTGTGTAAATACCAAGAATCCGGGAATAAATAGCAGGAAAGAATGCCCACAGAAAACACGTGATTTAGCCCCGTATCTCAGAATTGATTGTTGATGTGGGGTGGTGCGGGGTGCGGTCACCAGTCATGTGCGACTCCAATCAGCGGCTTTTGCTCCGGGAAAGAGTCGTAGAAACGACGGGTTTTCGAGAAGCTGTTGATTAATTACCGTCCAGATTTTTATCTTGTTGTATGTGTTATTGAAGCGTTTGACCTAGTAAGTTACGTATCAGTGTACCCACCCTCTTAAGCTCTGAAGAAGGCGATGCTGCCGAAACGTCGGCTACCGTTCTGTTGTATGTGTTCATTTTGTACAGAACTAAACGTGTGTTGTATAACGTCCTCGCGATTGCTGAAAAAAAAAGACGACACACTTATAACGATGGAACCTAGGTACTATGCGAGGACGGCGCTAATAACGCGATGATTAGAGGTGGTAAGCCACTTTTACAGAGTCGCTGAACCGATTCCACGCTTTAGACAGGTATACAGAAGTACTGTAACCCATTGAAGTTATAAATTAGTAGCAGAGCTATCATCGCGAGTAGAAAACAGTAGTATTACATTGAATTACATGGGCGAAATATTTATTTAGTCATCTCCTTCATGGTTAATGAATGTCGCACCATTCCGGGTTGATCAACTCCGAAAACGGTATCCTTTATTTCTCTTACTCTCTGTTAACACGAAACTTAGGCTTATGTGAAAAGTCCCTACTCATTGTTTTTTCATTCATAAAGAGCGACTCCTAATGGAAACCTTTATCAAAGGAGAATAAACGGTAACCAAAAAAGGCTTTTTTGTGCTTAATTTGAGCCGAAAACGGATTTAGACGTCACTTTAATTTTCATTTATTTCTTTTGTGTAGAAGAAATTATATTTGTTCCTATAAGGGTACGCCAACATTTACGCGCAATATATCAGAGACTCGTGGTCGTTCCAGTAAATGTGGGCAACATCCCATTAAGGAGAGGCATGTCATGTTCGACTTGCTAGTACGGCATCGGTTGTTGAGTAGTCTGAGAGTAGCTTCATGCCAAACCAGTAAAAATTTAGACTCGTTGTCCTCCAGCCAAGAGAGGTCGCTGAGCATGCCTGGCCCGTACCAAGAGCAACAATGGATTTATTGGTGTTTGCTCAAATTATTCGGTACTAAAAGAGGTACACAATCACTGTAAAAAGGATGAAGGATAAAGCTCTCGGTGTTGATCAATTTCTGAGCGATGAGCCATTCATTCGATTTTATTAAGTATCGTTGGAGGTGATTGAATGCATACCTGGCCTTTACAATGACTCGCGGTCGCCTACCGATGTATCGAGCCAGTGCTGCTATCCTCCCAGACAAGTCTGGTACCAATCTACCGACCCTGGAAGGATGGAAGGCTTGGTGAGCGACGGGCGTCGGGATCCATTTCACGTGTGTGTCGCAGTGGCGCCTCCAACCACTGCGACACCGTATCGGATAAGCTATTGAATCCTTGCAAAACAAGCGGTGATAAGATCTTTATGTGGAAAAAATAAGCGTCGACAAGAAAGTGCGTCGAACACTTCGACCAGTTTTTCTGTGCATCCTGCATGAAGCAGCGTGATACAAACGAGTTGTGTTAGTCAAAATATTGACGAGTATCGATTGTAAATAAGTTCAAAATATGATTATCTAGAAGTTATTTTTGGTGCACGACGCTCACTTTTGGTTTTTCGAAAACTGAAAGTGATTTTTTCACGAGTGAAGAACTTGGTAGACGCATAGAACTGGCTTTTTTTTCTCCCTGTAGGGGTATAAAAGCGTATAATACAATGTTGTTCCGTTTTATTGACTTCCATTTTTTTGAAAACGCGAATTGGATACATGAAAATTAATTTTTCATGGAAAATGCGAAATTTTTATTTTTGAGCAAAATACAGATAGAACAGCAACGCGGTCACCTCAACCAAATTCCGTTTCTTCAGCTGTTTTTGGGCTCGTGTAGAGCAATGGTTGGAGACTGCCTACAGCACACGTATGGGATCGACCCCAGCGTCTGTGGCTCACTAAGCCAGCCATCCCTCCGGGCTCGGCATATTAGTGCCAGATTTGTCTGGAAGGATAACGACACTGGATACATCGGTAAGCCACCACAAGTTATTGTAAAGGGCAGATGTGCATTCAGTCACCTCCAAACGTTGCTTAATGAAGTAGAGTGCATGGCTCATCCCTAAGGGATTGATCAACGCTGAGAGCTTTATCCTTTATCCTTCATCATTTATCCAGCTATTTTCGAATACTCAGCTTAACGAAGAGAAGCGAAAAAATATTTCCATGAATTCAGTACCTATGAAGCAAAAAGGCTCGTATCTGCTCGGCAAAGGTCTTCAGACTCTATTCATTTCTGTTTCAATTCATAAAATTCACTGTAAGCTGATTAGATGTACTTGTTTAAGCCTGAAAGGTGGAATTATTTTAGTGTCCACAGGCATTGAACGCGTGCCGACGGTTAGTCGTCTGTGTATTAAGCTCTTTTTTTTTCTTTGATTCATCATCGACACCTAGCTTTGATGACTGGAGAAGAAGTGAAATTAGAAAAAGAAAAAAAGGGATGAAAATGATTTGCCGTACCGATAAATTGGAAAAACAGGCGGTGTTTAATAATCTTTGAAAAAAGGAACAAAGGACTATTGAATTTGCTCATACATTTAGGAATAAAAGTCAGTATTAGTGAAAACGGATGGCCAGCTTCCTTAGATATTTCTTGAAAATAATCTTCTCGAGGATCTTATCATTGCTTAGACATCTTTCACCCAACTCCACTGTTTTTTCAACGTTTCTCACTCGTTAATGAGTAGACTATTTGTGCTTTCAAGTTTTGCCAGGCGGAAACCTCAGAGTTCAACCACAGATCGAAATATTTAACTCTTCTCAAGGGTTTTGAAAAAAGAAACAAAGTAATAAATTCGTGTTATGAAAGAAAATTCCATTCACTCCTTTATATACCACTGCCATTATCTATATATAATCAAAGTCATATTCGACTCCACCATTGGAGTGCCAATCCTCCAACCCCTGCTTGGTGGGAAAATTTACATCACATTTGTCAGGAAAACCGGCTCTAATCTAACCTACGGTTATCCCAGCACCGCTATTCCCGAATTGCAAGGAGAATCGACGCGACGAGCACTCACAGCGAAGGCAAGAGTCTTTAAGCATCGACTCAATCCACACTTAAAATCCGAAGACCAGCGTCGATGACATGAACGTGAAGAGACAAATCGAAGGCGAAAAGTGCTGTAATCAGCACAATTTGTGACTTGAACCAACATAAAGCTAAAAGAGCTCTTGGCATTGATCAATCCCTGAGGGATGCACCATGCATTCGACCTCAATAAGCATCGAAGGAAGAGATTGAATGCATATCCGGTCTTTAAAATGACTCGCAATGGCCCACCGATGTATCAAGCCAGTACTGCTTTCCTCCTATCCTTCCAGACAAATCTGGTAAATTTGGTACCAATTTGCTGACGCCGGGGGGTTGGAAGGCTTGGTGAAACTGAAGCGCTGGGATCGATCCATGCGTATTGCAGCGTGCCACCGACCATTGCGCTGCGCACCCCTTTTTGGGGCAACGTATAAATTAAGGATTGAAGACAATTGGGGAAAATTTAACTCTAAAATATCTACGAGTGTTTGTATGTCGTCGATTTCACGGTACTGAATTTTTCCGGCATTACAACAAAAGCGCTAAGCGTTTGGTGTTGGTCAACACTGTTAGGAAACTTTACTGCATGTTGTAGTAGGAGTGGTTAAACGTATATATCCCCTAATAAATAGATTTTGGATAGACAGCTAATGCATTAAGTCACCGCTTTTCATCTTACCAGAGGAATTTGTCCTTAATTTTCACGTTTCGTGGGATAAGAGGCTATATTAGCCAGAGCATCGTGATCGATCAAACGAAGGTGATTTAGCTTCCGCGCATCACCTTTGAAATGCGCTTTCTTATTAAATGCAGCTCACGACCAAGTGACGAAGCAGCACCGGCTTGCGAATGCCACATTCAAGCTTTTTCATTATCATTCCTAATGTAAATAAGTATATCTTGTACACTTCCCAGTGATTTGTCTTACCTTTCTTAATGGTTTTCACAGATGTTGAACCTGACACGCAGCGGAATCTCTAGACCCTACCTGTTCATAAAACCATAAAATTTGTTCGACAATACCGTTCGGTGGCCGAGCCAGTAGTAGTGGGCACCCTATCTTAGAACACTATAAAAATGAAGGAACCGGTAAGAAAATATGCAATTTGAAGCAGATGAATGAAAACTGCAATGATGCGCTGAGTAATCCGATCACCAACGAAACTGCTAGTAGTACAAAAGAGTAAAAAAGTAAATATGCATAGCTATTATACTTACATGCTTAGATAATCGCCCTCATATTTTATACAAATCTCAGCGCTCGTCTCATTTGTTTCAGTATAAACTCTAAACTGTGGTTAAGTTCGTGTTCCTGAGAATCTTTGGACTTGTCTCTTCACTGGCATGTCGAATGATGGTTTAGCATAAAATAACCTAGAATCGCGAGTCATCCGTGCCGAAACGTTACCAAGTCTCAATCATAGGCAGAAACAGTCTTGGTGAACCGTAGTCAAATTTCAACGCGTTGTGACGATTTGACCATTAGTCGACTGACTTCTCGGGTGTGGCTTAAGAAGCTCTATCCCTAGGCAGACATATCACTGATCAACTCATTGATAATAAACTGGTTAGAGCGGACACCAGCACAGTTCGTTTTTCTCGCTTCTTAATGTGCACTAGAGCAACGCATTTTGGTACGATGCCCCTTTTTACTGTTTCAAAGGAAAACGTAAAGATGCATAACTCGATAGTCTTCGCTTCTTGGATTTCATCCAGAAATCCGGTCTTTGGATGGATGTGTCTCGAAATCCTTTTCAAATTAAATGGTGTTGCTAAAGTGTAGCATCACTGAATATCGCAATTCGACCTCCAAAAAAGGCCTTTCCAAACTCTCTGGAGAAATATCTACATATGCAGTTTCTTCATATTCTTGTTGAGCAACAACGAAGCGTTATTTTACTCTTTATTGCAGTAAAGCTGACGTTTCAGCGAATTTCTCCTTCCTCAGAGCCCAGCCACTATTCGCGACCAGAAGTGGGCCTCCAAGTACTGAGCACAATGGTGTTCCTTTTCGCACTTCTCCCACTTCTCGAGCATCTGATTTTGTTTGCTTCGCAGAAAGATAGTAGTATTCGCATTTTCATCAGTCCAGCACTCGTTGGCTATCCTCTGGTAGAACGTATACATCGTGTAGTTGTCTTCGTTTAAAGAACTGTGGAGCGTCTCGACTTTGCCGGAATAGGCGGGGAAAGTGTAATGTCTGTCGAGCTAAGGCGACCATTTCTCTTAGTGGCACCACTTCTTTACAAGTCAGAAATATTTTGCTGGCACATCTTATAGAAATTTTAACATTCTAGACTTTGAACCTACGCGTACTTTTTGGCTTAGGCTAGGAAACTGCTTCCTTCATGATATTCTGAACGATGTGAAAACAGCAGGCCAATTATAAGGTTTTTTGAAAATATCGAAAGAAGTAAGCTGTTAACAACTTTTCTCTCACAGATTTATGAGCTTTCCTTTGAAAGCCATACAAGCACTTGTTTAGAATTATCGTCACAAGTAACATGGTGATGTGCTGAAATTCGTTCCTAAGAGATTATGATATTTTAAAACAAAACTAAAATTTTATATGAATGTGTCGTCTTCTTGTTCAGCAATCTCGAGGTTTTTAAACAGCATACATTTACTTCCATAGAAAAACACAATACAATACAACGCCAGCTGACGTGTCGGCAGTATCGCTTTCTTCAGAGCCTGGAAGGGCATACTGACATACAATCTACTAGACCAAACGCTTCAATAACACTTACAAAAAGACNTTCTTGTTCAGCAATCTCGAGGTTTTTAAACAGCATACATTTACTTCCATAGAAAAACACAATACAATACAACGCCAGCTGACGTGTCGGCAGTATCGCCTTCTTCAGAGCCTGGAAAGGTGTGCTGATATACAATCTACTAGGCCAAACGCTTCAATAACACTTACACAAAGACGAAAAACTCTTTGGTAATTACACGATCAACAACATCTCGAAAAAACTGGTGCAGTCGTCAACCACATGCGACTATAATCAGCTGTTCCAAACCTCCTCATTGGAAGTCACGAAAAAGCGGTGGCTTTTTTCGAGAAGTTGTTCATCATGTAATTACCAAAGAGTCTTTTGTCTTTTTGTAAGTGTTATTGAAGCGTTTGGTCTAGTAGATTGTATNTCAGTATGCCCTTCCAGGCTCTGAAGAAAGCGATACTGCCGACACGTCAGCTAGCGTTGTATTGTATTGTGTTTTTCTATGGAAGTAAATGTATGCTGTTTAAAAACCTCGAGATTGCTGAACAAGAAAACGACACATTTATATTCCAATGCCGAGGTTAACAGAAAGTCGATCCTGCGTACTATGAAGAATATAGCCTTTTTAGTGAGGCCACTTAGTTGTATTGTGGTGGGTAATCCGCCGCTCTCTTCCCACTAAATGTTTAGCCACATACACTTCGCTGTGCTGATCCTAATCGAGATGTGCATTCAGTTAGATTTAAGGATGAAAATGGCAAACTCAGTATGCCTTGCCCTTTCTTAGTGCAATGAAGCCTTCCTGATTAGAAACTAAGACAGTTCCTGGCAATATTAACCTTTGTCGCCATCCCGCACCAAGGAAAACAGCCATACAATTTTTTAAGGGAAAAAGCCATCGACATTGATAAATCTTGACGGATGTGATATGCATTTGAATCTCTTCGTAGCCTTAACCCTTTTATTTACTGCCTTTTTCTTCTTAATGGCAAGGTATGTTGCGAAATATAACTCGTATGAAATGCTGAGATATTTGCAAAACTCCGGACCGCAGGTGTATGCGGTGGGGAACGAACACGCGCTGTTGTCCTATTCGTAGCATCGTGAAAGTGATTGAATGCATATTTGGCCTATGCAGTGACTTGCAATATTCCTCCGATTTATTAGGCCAGTCACTGTTTTTATCCCGCTAGACGTGTTTATTTTCAATTTCCTGAACTCGGAAGTACGGATCGCTTGGTTAGTTTAGAAGGGGCAATTGAATGTGAGTGTACTGAAGGACACCTTTAACCAACGAAATGCAACCGCCCCTTTTCCTCTGGAGAGAAAAACAACGACATAACGTTTAGAAAACTATTATTGTGTACTGGATTATCGTGGCAATTTGTTACATGAAGCACAATCCATTCCATGTAACGTATCTGCGCTTGACACGTTCTAATTTAAGGATTCACAAACCACGACAGTGGAAATATTTCGAACAACGTCCATGCTTATTTACACTTCTTGGTTTAGCAGTTCAGAACAGAAACACGAATGGAAATCTTCATCATTAGCACACAAAAAATCCATCAACTTCTACACACCAACTAGTCAATGAGCGACTTCAAGCAGTAACAGTAAAACATCTCAATTACGCAGATATAAAACCTTGAAGGGCGCGTGTGGCGCAGCGCTTGGATGCGCCACTGCGATACACACGTGGAATCGATCCCCGCGTCCATGGCCCACCAAGTCTTCCAACCCTTGTGGGTCGGCAAATTAGTACAAGACTTGTCTAGGAAGACAGCAGCACTGGCTCGACAAATCGGTAGGGCACGACGAGTTATTGTAAAGGTCAGATATGCATTCAGTCACCTCCAGAGATACTCGATGAAGTCGAATGCATGGCGCATCCCTCAGGAATTGATCAACGCCAAGAGTTTTATCCTTTTATGCATTTTTTCGAACATTCAAATACATTCTTTGAAAATAGCTATTGCTTGCCATCACATGTCCCTTTCATTATTATTATTATAAACACTTATATTGTTATAAATGGGCTGTTCAGCTATCCAGAGCTTGTTATGGAGCATACGTTTACTTCCATGAGAAAAAACAACGCAATAGCAGCTGACCTTTCGGTAGTATCGCCTTTTTCAGAGCCTTTTTTTACAAGTCTTCCGCTGAGGAAGAAAAGGACAACTGATTACAGTCGCATATAGTTGATGAGCTTCCAACGGTTTACCGCAGCATCGTGGCTGGGAGGTGTTCCTGGGTGTCGGACTGCTATGTAAAGCAGGGATTGGTCCCTCCCGGCAGGGTCTCCCAAGCTGAGAAGCAGTCCGCCGTTTCCATGAGGAAGCCTAGCTAAGAGTAAGCCAATACCAGGATTGATCACCTTCCTGGTATCAAACTAGCCGCATGGTGGAAAGTCTTTTTCTGTTCCATGCTGCGACTGCCTGTGGTGGTAACGATCTGGGGCAGACATTGGCCATTCTGACCTCGAGATTCCAGGGAACCACAATGACTTAACCAGCAAATTTTCGGAAAGTGGTGATTATGCTGGAGCCAGCACAATTAGTGAGGACGGGTCGTTAAAGTATCAAGTAAGTAAGTATAGCTGATGACTGTAGTGCAGTAACTGTGACTGCCGAAACGTCAGCTACTGTTGTGTTGCACGTGTTTTTACCATAAAAGTAAACGTATATTGTATAACAACATCGCGTTTGCTGAACATGAAAACGACGCATTCATAATCCAATACCGAGGTGCGAGGTGAATAGAAAGTCGATCCTGGGAACTAATATCGTTACTATTAAATGTGGCCCGGTAGCGCAGTGGTAGTGATGCTGATCATCACGAACACGGAACTGCTGATATCCCGCACCGGGATCATCAATTTTCTCTTCCCTCCTGGGTCGGGAAATTGGTACCAAGCTTGTTTGGGAACAGTGCATTTTCTGCAATTCAACCTTCAACATTCTCTATGAGCACTCGAGCATATCTCTTCTGGCACTCCAGAGAGATCCGACTCTACCATTATTCAACGACATTTATGAAAAAGGCGATGATCCACAAGCAGCAACCTAAACAGTACAGGAAAAGTACGAAAGCCTTCGCAGACGATGGATGTGGTGAAAGGAATCGAATGTGAGGAGTGTTGGGATCTGTAAAGTACATGTGAACGATAAAAAATAGATAAATAGATAAGTAAAGCTTTCGGTGTTGATCAATTCCTGAGGGTTGCACCATCCATCGGAGTTCATCAAGTATCGTTGGAGGTGATTAAATGCATATCTAGCCTATACAATGATTCTCGGTGGCCTACCGATGCATCGATCCAGTGTTGCTATCCTTCCAGAGATGTCTGCAACCAATTTACCCACCCCGAAGGCATGTAAGGCTTGGTGGGTTGGGGCGCGGGAGTCGATCTCATGTGTATTATAGGCCACCGCTGACCACTGCGCTACATGCGTGAAAGATAGGCCGTGCAAAAAAGATTTATATTAAATGACACGACGTCTTATTGCACGGATTTTAGCTCCTTTTGCGTTCGATTCGATTCCTCGTATGCACCATCTATGGAGCTTTTCAAGCTTTTTTTTTTGCGTGTGGCTATCACTGTCCCTTGAAGGCTTTTTCGTCTTCTTCATGAATTTCGTTGAATACTCGTCGTGTCGATGCTTCTTGGACGTATCCATGCTGAGGCATTCCAGCGTAGAATGGGGAGTTAGTTTGTTCCAGCGCAGTCTGGTGCAACTTACCGACTCCGGAGAAATGAAATGCTCAGTTAGCTCAGAACACCTTCGAACTAGGTTAGGCTGGACCGTCCACATAATGAAAGGAACACTACCATTACGCTACCCACTCCCTATATCTTTCATTATGCGAGAAAAAACAAGGTGTAGAATTGAACTACATAAACGTGTACTGCATGCATTCAATCACCTCCATGATGTATGGAGTGAGCAGTGCAATGGTAGTGTTCCTCTCATTACGTGAACGTGGAATCGATCCCCGCGCCCATGGCCCACCAAGCCTTCCATCCCTCCGGGTTCGCTAAATTGGTATCAAACTTCTCTGGGAAGATAGCAGCACTGGCTCGATACATCAGTAGAGCAACTTGAGTCATTGTAAAGGCCAGATATGCATTCAATTACCCCCAGCGATAAAGCTGAATGCATGACGCATCCATCAGCGACTCATCAATGCCAAGAGCTTGTCCTTTGTTTTAAACATGTACTATAGTTACAGTATACGGAGAAGTGCAATGATCATCAGCACTCTCAAAGTGAAAATCATAAAAAAGTGCTACTTGAAGGAATTTCTCATGGGACCAACTAATGCGCATATAATAACTCAAAAAAAAGTGGTTGGAGAAAACTGAAAATTACGAGTACTCCTTATTGACTTTTATTTTTCCCTCATATGAATTATGGCTGACATAGTTGTACGCGAACATTAACATCAGACGAACAAATATTTATTTCAGGTGATTAGCAAGCTGGACGAAGAGGACGCTGTAGAACTTATCGCACTTCAATCGCAACATCTTGGTGCATCGCATTTTCGTATGAAAGTCTGGTTTCAAGCCGAAAATTGGCTATGCGTTAAGAATTGTCTACTGGACACGATTATGACCGCATTGATGAGCAAACGTGCATCTCTCTTTCTAAAATTTTCTTTTTAAACTACAAAAAAAAATCCGTGGTGAAAATTATCCTGTGACTCGGGGATGACAAGCCATAAGAATCTGAACACATTTATTTTCGTCCTCTACATTGCCAGCAAACCACAAAACGGTTTAATGCTTTAGTTAAGCTCTACTCTGATCTATAAAATCAGTTCTATTTTGCTATAAGACCAGTGTGCTAAATGAGGATCCCCAAAAGCAAAGGAGATCGATTAGCGCAAGGTGTGTGATCGAACCAAAGCTCGTGTGCATCATCAATGCACCTCTGTGCAATAGGCTACATGGATTGCATGGCTTCATAAGCAAATAAATGAACAAATGTATGTAAATATCTTGCTTTTCAGCTAAGCCGTTCACGGTTTGTGGAAAATCGATAACAATGAGCGAGAAGAAAAGTAGGGAAATATGGTACAAAGTTATCCAGTTCGTTATACAAAACATGAAAAAGGGATTTCTCGCCGTAAGTTTGCAATTTAGACTCCATTTTTTTCTTTCACTTGACTTTAAAAATGTTTATTCATTTAATACGTTTAGAATTATAATCTGTACTACTTGTAATCCCATTAATATTTTGGGTGAGTACAGCTGATGTCCTTGTAGTTCCAAGAGCATAAGGTAGCTTCCACTAGCTCGAGGGATTCCAGAAACTTCATACTCTTTGTATGGAACCGTTTATTTTGACGGAAGAATGGTAACAAACACTTCCCCATGTTACTCGTCTGTTCACTATATTAAGATACTAAAAGTGCCCAATAGCTAAGGCGCGACAAAAGATGATTACCGTTTTAAGTTCAAGAGTACGATGTTCAGGAAGCTCTTTCTACTAACACCCTCGTCGGGAAGTAGTCATGGATCTGCGTGGAAATGTTGATTTCGTAAATGTTTCCTCTTAATGCTCTCAGGATTCATTCTTCTATCGCCGTATTAGGTGCTTTGCCTAAATTTACGTCGTTTTATTTGTAATTATTTGCAGCATTATTGTCACTGTTGTCACCAATGGACTTGGTATATTGCATTGCCCTAGATCGACCAATCTAATCGCAGAAACTGGTGTCGTCTTGGAGGAATCCTAGTGCCAAGTCAACTGAACCTCCACCAGTTCTTGTCATTTAGGTGAAGGAGGAGTGGTAGGACAGTGAATGTTTGCAAAAGCTCCTGTATGGCTTATTCGGGATACCGATGATATCTAAGCAAGACCGGAATTCAGCGTGCCCTTGAGAAGAGAAAACAACAAATCCTTAAGCAACAGACATACATTCAAGCGATCTTGACTACTCTTATGGGCGGGCAACAAAGATTTAAAGAAGTGCTGGCGTCCGTAACCCATGTGCGAACAGACCATCTAGGTGTAAAATTACTGTTACTATTCCAAATGGTCGGGTAATTTCGACAGTGATGAAACTTGATGCACATCGCAAGTCGATTTTCGTCGAATATATTATATTGAGGAAAAGTTCTAGGATACTCATGAGTGTTCTTCCTTAATCATCAGGGTCTTTTCCACACGAGTAAATAGCACATTCGTTTGTAAATTTGTATGTTTTTAAACGACAAAGTCTTCTGTAGTTTGATTTGTACTCAAAGTGATTCGTTGCACAACTCTCGAATGAAAATCTTCCAAACCACTGTATTCGTTTTCTTCCTACTATCACTTCGACATATATCTTACTTATCGATCGATTCGTTTGTTTTATGATTCCCTTAAACTTGGTGTTTTGAACCGCAGATATTGTAAAAGAAACCGTTTGCGGCATTGATAACAAAACAGACGACACCTTCTAAATGCGCTCATTTAAATTCCCAAGTGTTATTTCGTCTCCTAATGATCACGGTGAATGATGTTAAAATCCAATTTAAAATTCAATATGGTGAAAAAAAGCTGAGGTACAAGATAATATTAATGTCAACTTACTGAGAAACTACTCCAATTGCTGTTGTTACAAGTTTTACCCGAGATGAAATGAATGGCTATCGATTGATTTTTATGAGTTGTTTGCAGAGTTTTTCACGGCAACACTTCTTATGTTATTATTGAATGAACATCTATGAATGGAAGAATAAGCTGTAAAATATTCTAAAATGTTTGGAAAAAGATAAAGGGGTTAACAATATTACAAATTATAAATCGTCCACAATGCTGAGATATTTGCAAAAGTCCGGACCGCAAGTGTATGCGGTGGGGAACGAACGCGGGTTATTGTCCGTCCTTACCGGAGAATAGCGCACTTCACCACCACACCATCCGGGTCTTTCGCTTTGTCTGTCTCTCAGCTAGCTCCCTTGATCTTTTGAAATGAGCAATCACCCGTCAACGGGATTGATCTGGGGAGCCCAAATCGGCATTGAACCCAGTTAAGCTGAGGCTTAGTTATAATCACAATCTTAATCTTATCTCGTTGACGGGTGATTGCTGATGGCAAGAGATCAACAGAATTAGCTGAGAGAAAGGGAACACAAAGGACCCAGATGGTGTGGTGGTGAAGTGCGCTACTCCCTGGTAAGGACAATAGCGTGCGTTCGTTCCCCACCGCATACACCTGCGGTCCGGAGTTTTGCAAATATCTCAGCATTTCATACGAGTTATATTTCGCAACATGCTCTCCCATTAAAAAGAAAACGGCAGTAAATAAAAGGGTTATGATTACAAATTATGTTGGTAATATAACTTCTATAATGCTGAGATATTTGCAGAACTCCAGAACCCCAGGTCAGCTTCGAACATCCGATTCCCCTTTTTGGGTACTCACCTGCTGCTCACTGTACCACCAAGGCGTTTGCTTTGTCTTTCTTTCAGCTAATCCAAAATAATGGGCGGTGAAAAAAAGTTAAACATTATATGAAAAGGTTCTTCTCTAAATTATTAAGTGCTTTGATAACTTTTCACGGAATATGCCACGTAAATCGCTGTTGGACGAGAATTCAACAGAAAATGTATATATCATAAGACCTCCCGCAGATATAGTAGCCGCGAAAAACTTGGCTTGAAATCAATGCATATACGTGTTGAAAAAAATTAGTTTGTAGAAAAACCTAATCTCCATGTAGGGTAACAATATGATTGGCGTGAACAGTAGATGGAGGAAAAGGTCAAGACGTATCAGTTTAACTTATCTTGCATTGTTTCCTGTGAAGATCGTGCCATCGTGGGCTCTATATCGAAGTTGCAGAATTACTCCCAAAACTGAAAGCGAGAGACTAACGTGCAAGTCAGATTTACAGTTCTTCTGTCATATATGCTGAGTAAACATTTTCCATGGGATCACTGCATGTTGCTAGAGAAAACAATAGATTTTTCTTTATAAAAATGTTCCATCCTTTCCCCTTTGGATTTCTAAACTTGCAACCAGCTGTTGAATTCGCAAATATCCCACCTTTCACTACTTTTCTTTCAGAACGTTCTGAAATCTCACAAGATCAGCACACATTTAACTTCCTATTTTCTTTGGCGTTAATATCAAGAACCTCCATGTTCACCGTACACTTCTTCATGTAGTTATATCTATGTAATAAATGCGTATGAGTGTAAGTGTAACAAGTCAAATCACATCGATACGTTGTTATTGCCTTATCAAAGCTGATATCTAAACGCGGAAAGCCGTTATCAAAAGCATCGGACGTAATGAGAAGCTGATAAGACCCATTTCATCGGTGCTACTCGCCCCATGAAGCACTGGCAAAGTCACTCTGTTCAGCATGTATTCCTTCTGTGGTAAGCTAGCACGAGCTTGACCAATAAGCTTATTCGGCTAATGTTCTGACGTTTTCTTCTTCACATTATTCAGTATGAGCGGAAAAGAGGAGTTAAGCAGCTCAAAAAGCTTAAGAAGCCATCAAATGTAGTTGTTTCGACAAGAAAACAACCAAACCTTCACCAAATTCTGGTCATCCATTTAGGTAAGCTTTTCTATAATTCCGTACGCACAGATGTATGCCCTCAGGCACAATTGTCAAAATTTTCGACTAAGATCATTGACGAAATATGAGGCCATTCACGTCCCTCTAGTGAGTGAAATAAATCACAATGGTAACCTTTTATCTGCTGGCTACTATAAATTCCCACAGTATGGTATGATGAGAAATACAGCCACAACAATGCTGAGATATAACTCGTATATAATGCTGAGGTATTTGCAAAACTCCGGACCGCAGGTGTACGCGGTGGGAACGACCGCGCGCTATTGTCCTTACTGGGGAATAGCGCACTTCACCAACACACCATCCGGGTCAGCATTATATACGAGTTATATTTCGCAACATACCATTAAAAAGAAAAAGGCAGTAAATAAAAGTGTTAAGATTGTGATTATAACTAAGCCTCAGCTTAACTGGGTTCGATGCCGATTTGGGCTCTCCAGATCAATCCCGCTGACGGGTGATTGCTGACGGCAAAAGATCGATAGAACTAGCTGAGAGACAGGCAAAACGAAGGACCCGGATGGTGTAGTGGTGAAGTGCGCTGCCCCCCGGTAAGGACAACAGCGGGTGTTCGTTCTCCACTGCATGCACCTGTGGTCCGAGTTTTGCAAATATCTCAGCATTATATACGAGTTATATTTCGCAACATACCCTGCCATTAAAAAGAAAAAGGCGGTAAATAAAAGGGTTAAGAATGCCGAGATATTCGCAAAGCTTGAACCCTGAACCAGATCGAACCACGATTACCCTTTCCGGAAGCTCGTGCATTACACACTGCGCCATGGAGGCCTTCGCTCTGCGTTTCTCTCAGCTAGTTTTCTACCTAATGCTGTCATAAGCAATCACCCGTGAAACAAATCAGTTAACTCTGGTACAACAAAACATGTAGAGACTTTTCTGGCACCCGTTCGACTCGCTCTAACGGTCAGCTAGAGAGCAGGTCCTATTGGGTGAAGGTAATGGGTGAATTAGGAATGGCTGTTTTTCACATATACCCATTAAGTAAGGTTACAGTGATACACTTTAGCAACTGCCAAGTCCGACTTTCTATTAACCTCGGCATTGATTGAATATATCTTTCTACTTCCGTTCAGCAAGCACGAGGTGCTATTTTAGCACACATTTCTTTAAATAGCACCTCGTGCTTGCTGAACGGAAGTAGAAAGATACACTTTAGCGATTGAAATTGAAATAACGATTAACTACTAATTAGAATTCGCCTTGTATGCTCGACATACAGTGGACGATGCTGGTATTTCGACAGCTAAGGTAGTTGTGGCTGAGAACTTGACAGACCTAGAACAACCTTTGCCTTATTGATCCAATGATATGTCTAACTCTTGCAAAATTGTGATTTTATTCCAAGTCTGTTTAAAACAAATCTTCAAAAAACTGAAGAGGGACATCAAAATTAAGTTCTGTGTGCTTTAGAGAGTCGGAATTCACTTTGCCAGAACAAATAGACTTCGGTGCCGCTTCAAGAGATCCGTAGTTTTCAACTATTTACTACTGTAACTGAGAAATAAAACTCCACGCTGAGATATTTTACTTAACACTTGAAAGCCTGAATTATTTCCATGCACAGAGGAAGAGCACAAGTCACGAGGAGGAAGAAATGAAGCAATTTTTAGCAAATTTTCGAAGACCAGTGTAAAACATCCACCCCCAATAATGCGTAAACTAGCCATTTTCCCGAGAAGCTTTTATCGCTTTTCATCTGTACCTCTCTCTCTTTTGGTTAGTCGGAGTTTCTCCATTTCACTCATCTCTGTTTATGCGATTGGGGATCTACGGGTCTTCACTTGCTGCCCATACTTCTTCTGAGTCACATAAACAGGAAGAAAAGCTAGGAAACACGCCGAATTTTGACGATGAGTCATTTGGAGGTGATCTTGAAAGTAGAGTCCATGAATCACCTTGTTTATTCCCTTCTGGTTACTTGTCTTCCAAATGAATATACTTTAAATAGCCAAGCAGATGGCATCTTCGTGATTCCTCGTATTAGAGAAATCTGTGGACCAAAATAATACCAGCTGAGAAAGGTAACTTGTCATGGCTCGATTTTGTCTGTCATCACATTTCCTGTTAATTATTTCGAACTATCCAGCAATATTTAAAAGATTCTAGCTATTGAAATCCGCACCTTATATTACAAATGTGATAAAGCAGTTAAGCTGTTCAAAGTAATGTTTTTTTCCCGAGTTGGCCATAGCTTTGATGAGGACTATTCTCACCCAGATTTATTTTTAAAAAAAAAACAAAGATGGAGAAAGGCAAAGTCGTAGGAAAGTGCATTCTAAACGACATGATTTTCGGAAAATCTCCGCCGTAGAGCTGTGAAGCATGATTTCAGCACCACCGTGCACATTCTGGTGAACGGCCATATTGGCGTTGATTTTATCCAGAGGCGTTCACAGCTTCATCAGTTCTTCGCACACCTGTGAGAAAACACCGGTGAAAGTCACTCAAAGTGAAGAAGAGACAACACCCTTTTCAGCGTTTATGAAATAACTTAATTGTCGATGTCACACTGTACTGATGACAGCGACGTTCGGTACGTACTTGGTGTACAGGACTGATGTACAGCATAGGGATAAATATCGAATATTCTCTATCCATATATGCACTTGTTTCGCACTGCTTAGTCGTCTAAGGGTAAAGTTCTCTGTAAAACTTTCACATGACCATCTGATAAAGTTACTATGAGAGATTCTGGTATGACATCAATCCGATTTAAGCATTCGCGGCTACCGTGTTGTGCTTTTATTCAGCCTTATCAGATTGTACTTCCTAAATATTCTTCTATCACCTCTTCCCCGCTTCGCCTACTTATTTCTCAGCATTAACTACTCGACGCTTGGCGATTTTATTGCATTTCTTTGTACTCGCTGACTACTCCGCCTGTTGTAGTACGAATATATGCAGTTTCACAGTGATGCCGAGATATTTGCAAAACTTGGACCGCAGGACAGAGAAGCAGCTTCGTTAGTTAATTGCAGATCGGTCTACGAGAGCTCCTACAGTGTCCTTCCTAGTAATGGCGCTTGTATTCTTTACGCCTTTGTATATCATCACACTGTTAATATTGTACTGTTGTTTTTTGCCATAAACGGTTATAACACAAACTGGAGATTGTGCTCTCTGAAAAGATACGAGCAGTCAGTTTGAACTAGCAACTCTAACAATGAACTATTCAAACTGTACTTATATCACTGTGAACGCTGTCACCTTCATTGCTGCATTAACCGCTTAAAAGGATCCGTCAGTTGCCGACTTAACCAAGGATACAGATCGGCTCAATCGCATATTTCAAAAAGAATGAGAGAAAATAACAATTACCGAAATCCCATCGTGCCTCCCCCACCTAGCAGTTGTAATTCACAAACAATTAATCTCAAGACTTAATAAGCAAATGGTAAAGGTAATTACGCAGCTCATAGAAGAACAATTAGAAGCGATCAACTTCAAATCTGCAGATGAGGAAATAAAGCCAACCTTCGCCCAAGAAAGCCTATAACAAGAAAATAAGGATGGGCGCTGTCGAAAAACTTGCCTCAAAACCGAGATGTACGGCACGAATTTAAAGTAAAAATGGAGGAATTGCATTCAATGCCGCGGAACGGTGAGTATGACCCTGGAAAATATCCAAACGTCCCAGAAGAAGCACTAGCAAGTGCATCACAATTCTCCACGCCTGCACCAATGCCCTTAAGCCACACGCCAAGCGCTCAGTCATGTCATACAACCCTTCGCAGCAAACGTGAAAACGATTCACACGTCAAGACTACGGTTGTGAAGAAACTGGAACTACCCACAACCCCCAGCCCAACATTCAACGATGACATACGGGACCCGGATAACTTTAGGAGACCTTCAACTCAAACATCCATTTTCGAAATCTCTCCGGGCTACAAAAATTTAACCATTTGTTTAGCTCTTTAAAAGGAGAACCTCTAAAATTGATGAAGAAATTCCAATTCACTAAATAAAACTACACGAAGACAATCAAATTTCCTTTCAAAAAGAATGAAGACTAGAAAAATTCGACAAGAGGCAATCATAACCCAATTGATACTTGACACTTGATACTTTAACGGCCCGTTGTCACCGGTTGTGCGTGCCTCAGCATTATCTCCGTGTTTCGGAGATCTGCTGGTTAAACCATTGTTGTTCCCTGGAATCCAGAGGTCAGAATGGCCAAAGTCTGCCCCAGATCGTTAGCACCACATGCAGTCGCGACCTTTGTGGAACACAAGGAGATTTGCCACCATGTGACTTTGATACCTGGACGGTGGTGGATCCTGGCATTGGTTACTCTTAGCTAGGCTTCCTGATGGAAAAGTCGGACTCCTCAGCTCGGAAGACCCGACATGAGACGGGGTGGGACGAATCCCACGCTGTACATCGCAGTCCGACACCCAGGAACCTCCCCAGCCACGATGACGCGGTAAACCGTTTGGAGGTGTTATCACGAATGTCAGCATGCGAAATTGTGAAATATCGCTTGCGCTACATATTGGATTCATTTAAGTCCTTTGAGGTAGTGGTCAACTTGGTTTTCGTGAAAAACCTGCAAAGCATACCGAGTAACCCTCATAAACAGTGTAACGTATTCTGTTCCCACTTCGATATTGAACACCGCTTGAACGAAAAACGACCAGCATAAAGCAAGATTAGATTATTATAATGAAGCATTTATGTCTGCTTTTTTTCGTTTTTTTTCATGCGACTTTGATACTAGGGCGGTGGTGAATTCTGGTATTGGTTTACTCTTAGCTAGGCTTCCTGACGGAAACACCAGACTCCTTCTCAGCTTGGTAGACCCTGCCAGGGGATGAACCCCCCGCTGTAAATCGCAGTCCGGCACCCACAAACACCTCCCAGCCAAGATGAGGTGGTAAACCGTTGGCAGGAGTAGCAATACAACAAAATTAACAGTGTAACGATATCCAGAAGATAAGAAATACTAGTTGAGGGAACTAGCTGATTGAACGAGCTGCGAGAAGTTGAGCGCAAACACTAAGTGAGTCATAATGCTCCTTGTTTTGCTTGCATAATGGGCCAAGTTTTGACAGAGGAAACTAGAGACAATCACAAGATTGCTGAGATATTTGCAAAACTCCGGACCGCAGTTGTCTGCGGTGAGGAACGAACGCGCTATTGCCCTTTCCGGGGAGTAACGCGTTCACCACCACACCATGCGGGTCCTCCGTTTCGCCTGTCTCTCGGCTAGTCCCACCGCAGACACCTGCGGTCCGGAGTTTTGCAAATATCTCAGCAATCTTGTGGTTGTCTCTAGTTTCCTCTGTCAAAACTAGGCCCATTACGCAAGGAAAATAAGGAGCATTATGACTCACTTAGTGTTTTCGCTCAACTTCGCTCAGCTCGTTCACTGAGTTAGTTCCCTCAACTAGTATTCCTTACCATCTGGATATCGTCACATTGTTAATTTTGTTGTATTGCTACTCCTCCCAACGGTTTACCACCTCATCTTGGCTGGGAGGTGTTTGTGGGTGCCGGACTGCGATTTACAGCGGGGGGTTCATCCCCTGGCAGGGTCTACCAAGCTGAGAAGGAGTCTGGTGTTTCCGTCAGGAAGCCTAGCTAAGAGTAAACCAATACTAGGATCTACCACTGTCCTGGTATCAAAGTCGCATGGTGATAAATCTCCCTCTGATCCACATGGGCTGCAAGTGCCTGTGGTGGTGAAAATCTGGGGCAAAGCTTAGCCAGACTGACCTCGGGATTCTAGGGAACCATAGTGGCTTAACCAGCAAATCTCCGAAAAATGGAGATTATGCTGAGGCCCGCACAACCAGTGAGGACAGGCCATTCAATTATCAAGTATCAAGTAAGTATTGCTACTATTGCTATAAGCGGTTATAATCTAAGCTTGCGATTATTGTGATTGACTGGGAACGCTCTAGTTCGGACACCCAGGGAGAACGGACTCGACCAACATTCAGCGACATTCACAAAGAAGACGATAATCCACAAGCAGATCCGCGGAAAACTCGGAAACCTCGCTGGATGATGGATGCGAGGGAACGAATCGAATGCACCAAGTGCTAGTAACCCGCACAGTAGATGTGATGACGGGTCGTGTAAAAATATTGTCGCTAGCATCTTATCTTGTTCTAAATAAACCTTGCAGAGAACAAGTCAGATCTACCGTAATTTGGTCAACTCGTAACGAACTCTTGCAAAATGCCTTACTAGAAGCGAAGAATTGGACGGCTGAATTACTCATTCAGGATGGAAAAGTTACAGATTTAATGAATGACAGCTAGATTATTGTAACCTGTACAGATCACAATATATTCACAATACCAGAGCTTCGTTCTAGTTCTTCTGCTGACTAGTAAGCACTGTGGGAGGAATGAATTAAAAGCGAAAGTATTGAAACTTTCAGCCGGAATAGCTTGTGTAATAGTTCAATGCAGCCAGCTGGTATTGGAATGTGAACCACGAACGATACAAAAGTAGAAGAAAAAGGAGAAATAAGCATATGAATATCAAAGAATCTACCAGTATCGTCTAAAGACTACTTGGGTACATTTTTCTTCACATCAAGTGAGTGCTGTAACTGTTCTTTTGTTTTCTCCCTCTCCTGCAATTGATACGATACACAAAGAGGTGGTCAGGTTCTACAACATTACGACCCCTTGAGTTCCCTCCTCACTGATATGTTGAGTCCTCGGGTGTACTACTTCGCAGGACGGTAGACGGTCTGTTAAGACACTCCTTGTTCTTCAGCACAGAAGCCTTCCCTTGTTGACCATGAAAAATTCTATGACCTGATATTAGTATTGTAGGGAATTTTACACTGCACACTGTAGTCACATACTATGATATGAAACATCATGATATTACCCGTGGATAAGAGAACAAGGACCCAATAAGGTTTCATTTCGATCAAATGCAATTGCGAGAGCTGACGCAGAAACACGTCGATGAGCACGTAGACAAGCTCAAGGTAGCATTACAAAATCTAGCGAAGACTCAGGTAGGATATTCTCTCTAATGTAGTAGTACTATTCAAACTTTAGAAAGGAAAAATCGGTGGTTCTGAAAAGAGCTAGTGCTTCAAGCTTCATCTCATTTTCCAGAAGTCACTAATATGAACTATGTAGCATAGATTTACTGTTATAAAAAGAATATTGAATCAATATAACAATTATACACCATGTGTAAACAGCAAAGGATCGCATAGAAGATTCCCAACTAAATTTCTACGAACTGCTCTGGTAAAAACAAAATAAATAAAGGGAAAAAAACAGCGATCTTGCTTCATATTACGGTAATGGACCTCCAGATGTCATCCAACAAAACGTGAAGAACTATTCGCAACTCTCTTCGTTTTCAGGTAGGAAACGTAGAAGAAAAGAAAAAGAGAGCAGAACTTTCGCTCTGCATAATTGAACTACAACCTAAACTGTACTCTTCGCAAATTCTACGAATTAGAAATTTAAATGCCAAAACAGCGTACACGTGATCCTTATGAATTCAAACTCGATCGCAAACGAGATGGAAACATTTAAGAGGTACGGAGCCAACGTAGTGTTAACGAGCGCACACTGTAACGTCCATTTAGAAGCTTTCCTTTCGTTGTGGCGAGTCCGATCTTGACGATTAGAAGATCGGAGGCGTCCATGTGCTATTGATGACGATGAGTTCATGGGTATAGTGGAAGGAAATATATGCACAGATATGCAAGACCTTGCAGAATTACTCCGCTAACAATAACGCGACGACGCCTAATCTCGAGTTTTCTGCGGGCTGAACGACGCCTAATTTTTATCCTTTATGGGCTTGATAGTTTTTGAAAATAAACAATAGCTTTTCAATAACTAGAAGACTTTGTTGTGGGTTGTGAACATGAATAGACTATGAAGAAGACTTTGTCGTTCCATAGGTATGAATAATATTTATGATGCTATTTACTACATGCCACTATGGTTCATCACACAAACGCACTACTGTTAGTATTTGCAAGTGTTTTACAATTTATGGGTCCCTCTTACAGCAACTAGCACCCTAATTTTTGGTTAGTGAAGTCGTTCAGAAAACGGTCTCTTGTACATTTGCAGGTTCAAAATAGAGGTTTTCCCTAACAACGTTCAACAGAACATCCGTGTTCTACAAGCTATCATTTGACGACAACATAGTTCTACGTGTTAAAACAAACCACCAGAAAGAAATCAGACCTATAGATGTTTTGACGGTCACTCGCACAAAGTCATTCCGTCCATAGGTGTCACTTGTCGCGAGAATGTTACGTGTCATAGCTGTTTCGGAGCATCTAAAGGCTTCAAAGTGGAGAAAGCTCGACACATCGCATTATCGATACTGTAGAGGTTGAACAGTACTACACGAGACTCCGTCTCATCTGTCATACCCCATTGACCTTTTTCCTACTAAATACCATTTCCTAAAGTATCGCGACAACTTCCTATATCAAAAATGCTTCCTATAGCAACCCGAGTCTGTGATTCAGTTCAATGACTACATCACCTTCGGAACTACTGTATTTTATGCGATGTAAACAAGGAAATTTGTTCATTTTAGATAAAAATCTGCACATCCTGATGACTTTTATTCCTATTAACAAAATTTATTCCGAACTAAGGCAATCCACCTTAAAGAAGAGTTGTGCAATCGTACATTAGTTTTCGAAAAACCTAGTAAGATCTTAAAGTGCTGTCCGCTCCCAATGTTGTGACAGTCCGGAAGAAATGCGAATGCGGATAACCTGCCATTAAGAAGAAAAAGGCAGTAAATAAAAGAGTTAAGATTGTGATTATAACTAAGCCTCAGCTTAACTGGGTTCAATGCCGATATTGGCTCCCCAGATCAATCCCGTTGACATATAATATAACTACTATAATATAACTACTATAATGCTGAGATATTTGCAAAACTCCGGACCGTAGGTGTCTGCGGTGGGGAACGAACACGCGCTGTTGTCCTTACCGAGGAGCAGCGCACTTCACCACCACACCATACGGGTGATTGCTGATGGCAAAAAGATCGATAGAACTAGCTGAAAGACATGCAAAGCGAAGGACCCGGATGGTGTAGTGGTGAAGTGTGCTGCTCCCCGGTAAGGACAACAGCGCGTGTTCGTTCTCCACTGCATACACCTGTGGTCCGGAGTTTTGCAAATGTCTCAGCATTTCATACGAGTTATAATTCGAAACATAACCTGCCATTAAGAAGAAAAAGGCAGTAAATAAAAGAGTTAAGAATGCGAATTCCTTTGAGTACCACATGAATGAATGTTACGACAGTCATGTAACCGCCAAAGATAAATGAAACCCATGTTTAAAACGCAGCAAAGGATAGAAATCATAAAGTTGAAACAATGATTTGCAATGAATCTGGGAAGAGATGAACAATACTCTCTGAACAGATACTCTGTTTCTACGGACTGCCCTGAATGTACTAATATGTGGTCACTTCTGATGGCCAGCGTTTCAAGAACTTGGTCTTTTTCAGATGGGTCCTGGTTTTCTGAACTGTGAGATCATTCATGCGTTGTTCACATATGATAAAAGATCGATAGCTATGAAATATTTATTAACCTCTTGTCAGCTCATTCAGAACAATTCATGAGAATATTATGAAATCTTCAAGATTTCAGTTTGATTTGCTGAAGGACACCGAATTTCAAGAATGGAAAACACAAACTACAAGCAGTAACTCAGTTGATACCAAAGTACGATGATTTAGCTTCATCACAAGTGCGATTAGTTAATGCTCTTCTCGTTTCTTTGAACCAGGACTTATTGGACTTTACGACTTGACTCCCTTCTTATACTTCTATAGAATTCAATGTGGTCCACTATCTAGTTTCCAATTGGCATACATAAATCGTAAGTGAAACGATATTTCAACTAGGAACGATATTTCGAAACTGCAAAAGAGTTCGGGATGACATCCAAATAAAAACAAAATACGCATGTTAACAGACGATGTGAAAGCATAGTGGTCACCACACCATACCCGAAAAAAATGCACTACTAAAGCCAAACATATCTGAAAAACATTTATATCGAAAGAGAGGAAAGAGTAGTATAGTCCTTAACGAATTCTCAATTTCAGCTCAAAACCATCAAACTGCCACTCTCGATTTGTGTTCTTCTTCCCGTCAAGAAATAAACGTCGAAAATATCACAACTACGAGCTAGAAATCAGATTTATGGAATAAAACCATGTGAGCCGAACTGATATCCCCGACAATACTAAAATAACCAAATACACTGTACAAAGCAAACTAGATGGTGAGAAATCGATGTGGACATTAGAAGACGATACACGAATCTTTCAAAGTCGTGCGTGATAATTAAGCTTAGTAATGTTCCATTAGTGACAACGAGGTATGGGTATGTACAACTGCGTAGTCAGAGTAATTATCATGTAGCACTGTGAGTTCACGAGGATAAAAAATATCGAAACTAATCTGCCTCCAACCCAGCCATTTTCAGAATCTGCTCGCAAACTTTTTTGTAAAGAAAGGCGTCACCGTTTAGACGCCTTCTTCGGATACCAATCTAAATTCCGTACCAAAGAAGCTGTTAACTAAACCAAAACGATAAACCATTATAAAGTGCAAGCTTACCTTTCCAATATTTTCCACCACAACCACTTCCAGTTCGACAGTAAGGGCGTGGCCAGCCTTGTCTTTCTGTTTTCCAGAAATTTTCCACCTAATCGTATGCATTGAACAATCATCCGAGGCTCCAGTGGAGTACAATAACGTAAAAAATCAAAAATAACTTACCCGTTAAGCTCGTATTTGATGTTCTGTTGTTCAAACACTTTTATAAGCTCATATTTTATTCGTTCTGGATCCGTAGAATTAGTTACTGAGACGTTAATCCTTCCCTAAAATATAAAAACAAGCTGTCACTGGAACACACAGGTTCCAGTAAGGGAAATAACTAAGAAAACATATGAGTAGGAATAAAATCACCGTACATCCACAGTTTTCAAGACCTGGGGTGAGTCATTTTTTAATTTCCTAGGCGTTAACAGGTTAATCATCCGATCTGCTTTACGTTCGAGAGATGCGAACACCTAAAAAGGAAACTGGATACAATGCTGTGTCGCACAGACAAGGGCGCGTGTAGCGACGTAGTTAGAGGTGGCTCCCAATACAAACGCAGTCGTTAGTTCAATTCCATGTTTAGACTCCCCAAGTTTTCAATCACTCTGTGGTCTGCAAATTAGTACAATGTCTACCTGGGAGGATAGCAGCAGGCAGCACTGACTCGAAACATCGATAGGTAATCACAAGTCACTCTATAGGTCAGATGTGCATTCACTCACCTCTATTAATGCTTAGTAAAGTAGAATGCACACTGCACCCTTGATCAACGCCAAAAGTTTTATCATTTGTCGCATAACTGAAGAACACTAGAAAAACGAACCCTTTGTTTGAGTCTCGGAGTTTTTGTAGTGGATCGAGGATGGCGCGTACAATCAGTTGGTCTTCCTCCAGAAAAAACTGGTGATTCTACGCCATTTCTTTCCGATGACCTAGCTCTAAAGAACTTCTCAACACTCTTAACTTCAATTAACAACGTGAATATTACAACTGAAAAATACATTTATAAATATTTATCACGCACCTTTGCTGCGTCCCTCTAGGGCTGCCGAACAGTCCTCTAAGAGCGGGTCTTTGAGGAGTTGTATAGATGCTTCTGGGACGAGCACCTCGATCATCTAAAATGTAAACACCCAGAATACAATCTAAATTATTACCAAAGTCAAATTGTTTCTCACATTCCAATTAAATTTCATAAGAAATAGAGCCAAAAACTTAGAAGGAACCACAAAATAAATTGCTTAAGAACAAATGAATATGATAACACAACAAATAAAGAGCGACTAAAACTCTAGAAAAAGAAAATAAAGAACTAGAGAATAAACCTAAGATTTTCACGGGCCCACGAACTCGAACGCTTGTAGCACCAGTACGATGGTTTTCTTTGTCATATCCAGTATCATAACCAAGACCACTCTGAAAAGTGTGACAACTGCAATGAAGAAGTTATGAATGAGATAAGAGTCCCTTGATATAAAGTCATAGGCATAACAATAATGTAAATAGAAACTAACCACCCCTTTCATCGAGGTCTTTCTAACCGGCCTATATGGAGTCGAACCAATTGTGGATGGGGAATCACACAACCTCTGCTGGGGAGATCGCCCAGTACAGACTGTTGGAGTGTTGAAAATAGCGTTGATGTACGACGACTTCTTTAAAACACAAAACTGGAATTGCCATTTGTTTTTAACCAAAAACAACAATTTAAACTCAGTAGCTATAGCTGCTTGTCATGGACGTGGCGAGAACTCAAAAGATCTGTTAAGAACTGAGCCAGGTACTGGTTAACTCCTACAGAAGAGCGGCAAAACTCACGTCAATCCCTCTACGGGGTAATCGTTCTAGCTCCATGTCGCCGGCACGGTCGCGTTGGATATTCCGCCACATTGCATCAAACTGTTCACTAATGCTACTGCCCGATCGAAAACTTCGCGGAGATAAATCAACGTCAGGACTATCGTCACAACCAGAACAGTCCAGATTGTGCTCTAATGATGCGTGTATGGTTGGCGACCCCATCACTTGTGAATCTCCCTGAAATATCCCCTGAGTCTCAGTGTCAGCAAAGAGTAACACATCCAATGGTTTTTTGCCTTTGAAAAATAAACTCTAAACATCGAAAAAAATAGAATACTTCACTTTCTTACTGGTTTGGGCTTCGGTGGAGGTAAAGTAATTTTCCGTTTTCGACCTTTTTGCTGCAAAAGAAGGAAATATGTCGCAGTCAGGTAGTCGAACTTCCATTCCTAAAATAAAGAAATTTCACCCTGTACCGAATAAAGTTGTAATCTTGCACTACCTTAATGAGAGCGACCATTTCACCAAGAGATTTCCTGTGATGAAAAGCAAGTTCGGTAGCTACTTCCTCATCAACAACATTCTTCTGAAAAATTGGTATGACTGATGGATAGAAGCTGTCCTATCAGAAATGAAAAACCATACATCATAAATACTACTCCATTTCAGTTTTTGACTGTACTTGTAATTAATCCAAGGATGGTCCAGTAACTGTTTAACTGTTATGCGATACTGGGGATTCACCTAAAAAACTACTGCAGGGCAGATAATAGAAACTACCAATGAATCCACAGATAGGTAGGTACCTGTAACATGCTGCGTAGCAATGTTCGGCTACTTGGACTTAACCATTCCGGCTCGGAATAGTTACCTCTCTAAAAACAATGACGACTAGTTCGTTGGTTTTTTCTCATCAAGAAATAAATACCCGTAAAGCAAATTGTGTGGAACTCTTCAGTACTGAGTTGATTGATTCATCAATCATAAAAAATGTACATAATTACAAAACTCACCGCGATTTTACGATAAAGAAGCTGCATATTTTCATCTTCGAAAGGTAGCGATCCACAAAGTAATGCATATAGTAGCACTCCCATTGACCAAATATCGGCCTCATTTCCCAAATATGCCTTACCCTAAATAAACTGCCCAGAAACTCTAATAACAATATCAACACTCGCGACGACGCCTAATGTCGGGTTCGTTGCGGATTGGATGACTTTCTGAATTTTCCGTCTTTAAGGACTTGCTGGTTTATTAAAAATAAACAATAATTTCTCGATAAGTAGAGGACTTCATAGGTTGACAACACGAATAGATTGGAGGGCAGACTCTGCTCTATCGTTTGGGGCTAATTGCTATATGTTACTATGGCCCATCACACAAACACATTACTTGCAGGATTTGGAAGCGTTTTTCAACTTTTGGGTCGTTATTTCAGAACTTTTTTATACCCGCAAACTCTATACGACAACTCAAGAAGAAGCCTAACAAAAAAACTCCTGTGAAACAAAATTAACCATCAAAAAGAAAATGAGACCTATAGGTCCATTATCGGCTACGCCGCAAAATCACTATGAAATCTCTAGGTACCAGTCGCCGCTAGAGTGTTTACAGAAACAAGTCAAATTGAAACATGTATTGAAACACAGGAACCTATTGTTCAAGTGAAAAAATTTCACCCTATTCCCAACAAAGACGCGACATTATCAAGAAGCATTTCCAATCGCATTGCATGGGAAGGAAACTAGACATAAATCCCTAACTTAGCAGAAAAAAAAACTTAGTACGCCTACAGGCGACGGCGTGAAAATCTGATGAACAACAATTGACACTATTTCAGGATAGGAGAGAAGGAATAAAACTGATGTTTTGCTTGATAAAAGCCTAAATGTTTCTTTGCATTAAGAGTTTTCTTGGCACAGGCGTGGAGACTTTTCGGTAGCACCTAATTGTCTTCACATACATCATCACTCCTGAGACATTCACGATTGGAAAACGTTGATGACAATGGAGTCCTTGTCACAACATTGTACTTTACGACTGTGACCAATATGTGATTTTGTGATCACATGACCGTCGTATTAACGTGGATAGCGCAGTGGTCTGAGGCGCCCTGCAATACACATAGGATCCATCCCCACGGACCTATTTCACCCAACCTTCCATTTCTCCGGGGTCCGCGAATTGGTACCAGACTTGTCTGGGAGCGCAGCAGCACTGGTTCGATAAATAGGTAGGCCACCACGAGTCATGGTAAAGGCCAGAAATGCATTTAATCACCCCCAAAGATGCTTAGTGAAGTCGAATGCGTAGGACATCCTTCAAGGGTTGACCAACACCGAGAGCTCTATCCTTCCACTTATTATACACATATATGGGACACGCCGTAGTATTTATATATATTACTGATAACGCTAAAAGAAATGCAACTAAATGAAGTGGTCAGAAAAAATTTTTCTTTAGAAAAGTGGAAAAAAGGATCCTACCGCAATGAGCTCAGGAGCGGCATAGGCTGGAGAACCACAACAGGTGTCTAAGGGACGCGAAAGCGAGGACGGCTTCGCACATAAACCAAAATCTATCACCTTCAGATGCAGATCTTCTGTTAGGAGCAAGTTTTCCTGCGATAGAAATTTAAGCAAAAGACTTCCAACTTTACAATACCTTAAAAATACAGAGCTAAAAATTAAGAGAAGTTTGAAAAGCACTGATTGCTAGAAGTCACTTGCCGGTTTGAGATCTCTGTGTGCGTAACCCATGGAATGCACGTATGCCATGGCTTGTACGAGCTGGCGGAAGAAATGCCGAGCTTCGGACTCTTCCAGACGTTCTTTCCGAACAATGTAATCAAACATTTCTCCTCCACTACAGTACTGCAAAACAATATAAACACACTGAGATGAAATATAAAAAGGATAAAGGATAAAGCTCTTGGTGTTGATCTATTCTTGAGGGATGCGCCATGTATACGACTTCATTAAGCATCGTTGGAAGTGATTGAACGTATATCTGACCCTTATAATGACCCGTGGTGGCCTACCGATGTATTGAGCTAGCGCAGACATACTCCAACACAAGTCTGGTACCAACTTGCCGACCCCGGAGAGACGGAAGGCTTGGTGAGCCTTGGGCGCGAGTATTGCAGGGGGGCCTCCGACCACTACACTACACGCGTTTCAGGATAAAAGATAGTAAAACAATTATCAAGGACCTTATTATATCGCTAAAGACGTCATATAGTACACTAAGGCAAACCTTACCTCCATGATAATAAAGAATTTATCCTCTGTATCAATAAACTGGTATAGTCTGCATATGTTTTGATGTGATAGGGTTTTAAGAGCATCCAACTCTGTCGTTACCCTTGGAAGATCGTCCTAAACAAAAGAATAAGAGATTAGGACCTTAGTGTGAAAAGTCCAAAACACAACAAACTAACCCCGATCGCCTTCTTGTCAATGATTTTTATGGCGACTTTCAAACCGGTCAGTAGATGAACAGCCAATTTCACTTTTCCAAAGCCTAAACAAAATCGGAGCAAAAAATAAACAACACAAATATCGTAACGAATCCAAATGACTAGGACAAGGCAATGGAAGGCAAACGTGACATTAAAACCTTTGTAAACAGAAGAACAAACCTCCCGAGCCCAATTCGTCATGTATGGAATAAAGACCCTCAAGAGCAGGATAAGACATTAAGGGTGATACCCGAAAACAACGGAAAGCAACCTAAAAACATTCCAAAAACGAAAACACCTTAGTGTAAACAAAAGTGGCCTTGAATGAAACCAAATAACCGATATCCTTTTGGCTTAAGAATTGTAAAAGCGAAAACAGAACATATGCCTAATACTAAATACCCATTTAATATACAGATAAAGCAATATTCTTAAGAATAAGCTCAGTTAAATCACGAATACTACTTAGTGAAGCCAATATCCATTTCGTCCAATTTTGAATCGATGACTTTCGCGCGCAACATAATTTAGAACAGAGCGTGGAATCTCAGGAACGATGTGGTTTGCAAAAAAAATCACTATCGATTACTAGGTTACATTTATTGTATTTCTACATGGTCTTTCTTTTATTTCTCGTCATCAAATCACTCTCTTTCGTCTTTTACGGCCTTTCTGTATGGTCCAGTTCTTTGAATCGGCGAGCAAGTGAGGTTATTTGTGATTGCTTCAGACATTCATCACATCAACAACAGAAATTTGTTTCTAAAAAGTTGAGATAGAAATAGTTTCTACCATCCATTCTACATCAGACATTAGCATTCGTTTCATTCGCTTGTTTTTTTGTTGCTTTTTTGTTCATATTTGTCACCGGTTAAGGAGTTTTTAACACTTACTTGGATATTTGGATGGCCCATCTTTACTGGTTGTGCGGGTCTCAGCATAATTTCCACTTTTTCGGGGCGTTGCTGGTTTAGCCCTTGTGGTCCCCTGAAGTCCCGAGGTCAGTCAGGCTAAAGTCCGGTCCAGGTCGTCACCACCACAGGCAGTCGCCGCCGTTGTGGATCGCAGGGAGATTTGCCACCATACGACTACTTTGATATCAGGATGGTGTTGAATCCTGATATTGATTTATTCTTAGTTGAACTTTCTGATGGAAAGGTCGGACTCCTTCCCAGCTTAGGAAGCCCTGCTGGGGAGATGAATCCCCGCTGTACATCGAAGCCCGACACTCAGGAACACCTCCCAGCCACGACGAGACGGGATACCGTTGGGAGGAAAGAGTTTTTGAACAAAAGAAAATGCGGAAAATGAACGGATAAGTGAAATGGCAGTGAATGAAGTGGAGATGCAAAGCAAATTTCTAGCAGAAGATCAAGTGGAATCCTTGAATCAGTGAAAGTTCATGTCTAAAATAGAAGTTAGGAGATTTCCAAGCTCAAGATGCCCTTTTCTCCTTTCTCTCTCATTGTAAGGTATATCACAATATATAAAATATTTATTATAATTGATACGAGTAATGTCACTATAAGCCTATGAGGTTGTCCATGGTTTGCTTTAGCATGGTGTCCACGTACTCGTCCACTCCATTCACCGGTTCATCGACTTCATTTATTAGCTTTATAGCACCTTAAATATTAAAATTAGTTCTCGGAATGTTAAGCGCTTTAGAGTTATGTAACTGCTGAACTGGTTAGTTGACACTACCGTGATCGTCGAGAATTTTTGTGCCTTGAATTTGTAGGATTTCGATGCTAACTATTTATTTTAGATATGGAAGTGGAGGAGAAAGCACGTAGCACAGTGGTTAGGAATACTTTGCAATGCACACGTGATCATCCGTTCAATCCCTCGCCCACGTAAAGTAGCTCGCATCCCTTCGGATCAGGGAATTGGCAACGTACCTTTCTGGGAGGGATACAACTGCAATTCATTGTTAAAATGATAAAAAGGATAAAGCTGTTGGCGTTGATCAACCTCTGAGGGATGCGTCGTGCATTCAACTTCATTAAGTATCGGTGGTGGAGGTGACTGCATGCACATCTGGCCTTTACAAAGAGCCTCGGTGTCCTACCGATTTATCGAGCCAGCGTTATTATCCTCCTTAGACAACTCTGGTACCAATTTGCTGGCTCCGGAGAGATGGAGGGCTTGGTGGGCCAGGGAGCGTGGGGATCGTTCCGACTGTATTGCAGGGCACTACACACACCCTTAAGTCATTGTTAGCGACTAGATATGCGTTCAGTCACCTCTTCACAACGGATGTACTCGGGTGGCCCTCAACAATTTGATCAACGCGAAATGCTTATTTTTTCATGCTCAATGTAGCCGTGTCCATTTTCAAGATTATTCATTAATGCAAAAATGTGTTCAAAGAATGTGAACGTGACTGAGAAGAACCTCTGTAAAGAACCTATTCCTTTCTTTGCAATCACTCAGTTTTTCGTCGTAAATGGGTAGTCATTCATTCAATATGCCCTAAACTCTGATTGTCTACTAACCAACCTAACCTCCCATCACTGGACGGTCGTGGAATTGGTATAAGGCTTGTTTAAGAAGCTCCTTCGGATACAGGAGATCTAGCAGTGCGTCAGCATGGCTATCTATCTTAGGATCGGTCTTCGGTTATGAAGAATCGACTGGATCGGAATTCAACGACGTTCATAGAGAGGACCAAAACCTTCAGGCAGCAGACGAACCGAGTGGAATAAATGCTGAGATCCGCACAACACATGTGAAGATGAGTCATGTAGTAAATTGTTATTATTTGTTTTTAAATTGTTAAATAAAATAATCCCTAATGCAATATAATATAATAACAGAATATTTAATATTATAGGCTAATAAAAATAAATCAAAAATAAGTAAATAAAGGCAAATTATTGTTATTTATTACACTACTCCACAGGTGATGTACCACACTGTGCGAATCCCTGCGCTTCTTCCACTAGATTCAATTCCTTATATCCACCTTCCGCAAAGGCCTTGGAACCTTTTTGCATGCGGCTTCATGTTACCTGAGGATTTTCTTCCTTATGAATGTCGTTGAATACTAGTCGAGTCGATGCTCTTTGGAGATATCCGTGCTGGGGCGTTCCTGCGTGGATTCGAGGGAGTGAGATTGCACTGGAAAAGCGTGGCATCAATTTTCCAACCCCAGAAGGATCAGCGGCTTGGTCGGGCCGTAGCATCGTCGAACCAGGACTTGGGTAGGTTGAAAAGTGCGCGTAATGAACGGGATCACTAATATTGCGCTACTCACTCCTCAAGTAATAAATAAATGAAATTGTTAAATGGCATCGATTTAAAATTGTCGTCTGCTACAGATGATTGTTTCCCATGCAGGGTCATAAAGAGCGAAAATGGCTTAATAAATCCATCGGTACAGCCTTAGGTTACTTTTATCCCCGGAACAATCACCATTTGACAGGATTAGGGTACGTCTATCTCCGCAACAATCACAGTTTGACAGGATTAGAGTACGTCTATCTCCAGCAACGATCACAATGTGATGGGACGTCGGCAGAAGGAAAAAATTCGGAAAATTGGCACCCATCTCGTCTGGGAAAAAAATCACTCTCTGCAATCCATTTGGGAACGCTCCAGCACGACTATCTCAGGACTCCAGGGAGAATTGCTCCACCAGCAATCTACGGCGTGGAAACGAATTGAATGTGAGAAGTGTTGGGATCCGCACAGTAAACGTGAAGATGGGTAAAATGAAATAAAAAAATACTAACTGTAGCACAAAATTGCGACGCAACCTATTTCTATTGATCGAATTATTCTTAGTTGTTTCCTATTAGGAAGCGGTTTGATATGTGACATTGTTCTTAATCGACAGTTCTAATGATAGAGTGAATCACTTCCATCCTGGAAAAATCCTAACGACATGACAGCATCTCGTCTCGTGCCGTATGAGTAGGAAAATGACTATGACGAAGACCTGAGAACTCCCTAGCACGAAACTATCCGGTGATTCCAAGAAAATCCACGTTCGATTAACTTTGAACATAACAGTGAGTTGTGAAGACAACTGATCATTAAGCCGTAGCCTAAAGTACACATGGAACTACGTGAGTGTCATGTCAAAACCTAGCATCTGTTCATTACGATACTATATTATGAAGGTTCTTCTTACGTATAGATTAATACTTCTTGGTAGAAATGTACATGGTATAAATGACTATAGCAGAGAAGTTAATTGTGCGATACACCCAAATTTTCCACGGCGTTATCCGCTTGGCTCTTCCCACTTCTCGACTTCGTCACTTACCGAAAGAAACTCGTCGTCCTTTATTGTGGGAAGCAGACAAATGTGTCGTATTGGTAGCGGAATTGTCAGTACTTTGATTAATAGCCGATTCATCAATGATATTTACTTGAGGCCGCTGAGGTCGCGGTGGTTCCACAGCGAGTAATTGAGAGAGGTTCGCGAATGCACCATCTGGAAGAATGTTAGTTATAGCCAATTATAAGAGCGGGCAAAGAACGTCATCGTATGAGAATGAGTGGTGAAGATAATCTAAAAACAGTGGTTTTGACAGAGTTTCTTCTGTCGCACATGAATCATCTATTGGATGCTTGACTCAGAAGGGCAGAGAATCGAAAAACCGAAACGAAAGATTTATTCCAGAAAAAAGCTGACCGTCTAACTCAGTAATAATTTAGGTGTTTGCTTTGCATTGAATTGATTACTTTTAATTTTTTGTCACCAAAATCAATATCAAAGTTGAGTATTTCATCTTCATTGATCATTATTATGTTCTATGAGCTTCTTCTAGAAGGGGAATCCAGGCAGTTTACCTGGTAAGACCTTTTGAAGGTTGACTTCATGCACTTGTTCCTGGTACCGAAACGCCACTTTACCATACGCGTTTGCAGTAGCCATGAATACTGTTAGATCGAATACTCGTGCTTGAAGAGGTGGTTCGAAGAAACACGTACCATACGGTATCAGCTCGAGCTAAGAGAATTCGTTGATGTTCTGTGATTCATAGAAAATTCAAAACAGGAGAAAATAATAAATAAGAGCAACCATTATCTATCGCAATATTTTATGCGCTGAACAATAATCGGCTTTTATGAAGACTTCGGAAAATCATAAAGCCGAGGGCGAAACAAATCGATTTGTTCGAAAGTACTAACATGCTGTACATTATACATTATTGATTGATAGACCATCGGGTGAATTAACCTACACGATACTTATAGAATTCTAATGTTCAGTAAACAGACATGCTTTTCTTTTGTGCTGGACTAGGGCAGAATGCACAAGTTTCTTTTTCTGTTGAAAAGTGAGTAGTAGATTCGATCCCTCGTAACATTTTGTATTCTTTTTTAACCTCTTAATGCTTAGCTTAACATTACGATATATTTACCGTATACTGAAGGTATTCGTGTCTATTAAGATGATCCAAAGTGTTTCTTAACACAACCGCAAGAAATGGCCACAGCAGCTTCGTAGGAGATGCGACTTGTTCCTCTTCTAATTCGTCCACGCAAATTCGAGCTGCTAATTCGATTACGGTTGCTTGAACACGTTCTACATGAAGTCGAACCTAAGAAAGCGATAGCAATTTTGTTCAAGATTAATAATGTAAGTGAGATAAGCAAATACTAGTATGGTAAATGGTAAGTGAAACGATGTCAAGAACGAAAAATTAGGGGACGAGTTGTACCGAGGAGACCGATCGCTAGCAGATCTCTTTTCTCCCTGTATAATTTCTAAATTTAATGTATACTTGTTTCCCTTTAAATGTATATAAATAGGTGCGCATGTAGCGCAGTAGTCGGAGGCGCCCTGCAACACACATGGGATCGATCTCAGCGCCTTATGCCCACCAACCACTCCATCCCTCCGAGCTTGGCAAATAGGCAAAAAAATACTAGACTTGTATGAAAAGATAGCAGCACTAGCTCGATACATCGGTAGGCCATCGAAAGTCATTGTAAAGCCCAGATATGCATTAAGTCACCTCCAATAATGCTTAGTGAAGTCGCACGGCGCATCTCTCTGGGAAAGATCAACGCTGAGAGCGTTGTCCTGTTATCCTTTATATGTTGATCATCTGCCTTTTCGTTCGAATATGTAAATTTAAAAAAACGGGATTCTTTTAGCAGTTTGTATATTTTCGAGAGATTTTTACAAGCCAGTCAATAGAAAACAATGCTACCAACTGACCAAATCACTGGTAAGTAGAACACCGTGTGTCCATTCGTATGCCGAATTAAAATAACCATGTAACGATTTTCGAATATCCATGAATGTGCATTGATCAGGACCAGCTAATGGGAATGAAACTCGGATTATGAGTTGAACCTCAGCATCAAGAGGTGTTAGAGTCCAGTGAAGTACCTGTACAAAAGAAATTCTTCCTCAGACACATAATTCACCAGGAGTTGACATCTCCACTGGAGTTCGATTTCAAATTTCACGATAGGCAAATTTTTCACGGGAACACTGTGAATGGTTCTCATTCATAATTAAAAATGTCTCAAAGAAGAAAAATTGTCGTAGTGCTTAAAAATGTCTCTGATACTCTACTAGTTGGATGAAGAAATCCCAACATAGCAATTCCCAAGACCAACTATCTGTTAATCTCGGCATTGATTGATAGTTCGATGCTTTTTTTTTCAATAAGCAGACACGAGCTTGTTATTATAGAATTTATTAGGATACAATAGCTGACGTTCCGGCGGTTTCACCTTCTTCAGAGCCTGGAAGGGTCAAATTGAGATGCGATCTACTCAGCCAAACACTTACTTTCATAATCATAGCGGATAAAACTTAACAAATAAATTTGCATTCGCATAAGAAACAGCTTCATTTAAACACCTACCGTTTCTTTGTTGTAAGTATTTAAGTTAGTTGATAGAGAGCAGCCGCACAGAGTAATACATGGGCGATAACTGTGCCTGTGTCAGGTCATTGGATTAGCCTGAGGTATGGAGCCAGGTCACGCGTGATGACAAGACACCCCTCCTTGGGGTTCTTTTTTTTTTGGAATTGATCCAAAACGCTTCAGGGGTTTTACGCGCTAATGTTTTCGATTCGTGCGTGAGGATAGTGACTCCTACTTCAAAATTTTCTCCGTTATGTTCCTGCATCCTATGCGCGCCTAGTGGAGTGTTTGGTTTTAGTTTAGATTGACCGACTAGGTGTTCTTTTATGTGGACGCAGAGCGGTCTATCCGTTTCGCCAACGTGTTCGTCCTCGCACGCTTTACAAGAGATCAGATAGACTGTACCCGAACTCACGCAATCACCGTCTCTACCGTTAGGGCAAATTATGCAATTTTCGTTATACATAGACAGTCATATAGGCGGTTGCGAACTAGCTGGCGTTTTAGAGTGTCCGATGGTATTTCTATCACTCTTGCAGAATTCTCTAGACCGGCTCTTATTAAGCAACGTTTTATAGCTGCATTTATCTCGTTTTAAATAAAGGGCAAGAGGAACGGAACCTTGCTTTCGCTAGAATTATCGCTCTGGGGCGTGTGTTTTCCTCTATGCCTAGAAGCTACAGTTTGGTAACCATTTGAAATGGCTATTTGGCGCGCCAGTTTCGAGGATTCTTCCCTTTGCTCTCTACCTGTGCACACGCTGGCGGCGGTTCGAAACATGTTTCTTACAAGTGCCCTTTTAGTGTGTGAGGATTGAGAAGAGAGGAAATGAGCCACTATATTCTTACTGCTTGGCTTTCGATACCATTTTGTGTTGTAGCCGTTTTCGGATAGGTTGATTTGAACGTTTAGAAATGGAAGTCGGTTTTCTTTCGGTTTCTCATGGAATTTTATGTACTCTGACTGTTTGTTCAATAACTCAAAGCATTTGTCCATCTCCTCTTGTGTGGAGCAGATGACAAAACAATCATTCCGTATACCTTCAGTAGAGTAATGGCCTGAGATCGATTACTGGTGCTTCCACTTTAGATATAAAGGCAGCGGTAAGGGTTGGTGCTAGTCGCTGTCCCATTGCCAACCCTCTAATTTGCGCGTAATATTTCCTGGACCTTTACTAACGTGTCGAACGACTCCATAACGTACGCGCTTTTGGGACGTGCGT
>UYYA01004678.1:0-21041 GCA_900624975.1 Angiostrongylus costaricensis
GCGTGTTCGTTCCCACCGCATACATCTGCGGTCCGGAGTTTTGCAAATATCTCAGCATTATATACGAGCTATTTTTAATATTAACATTTATACTCATATATTAGCTGCACTTTCCTATCCACTTGAAAACGGGATATCTTTGATTTTTTGGAATTAATTTGCTTCAGTTCTCTCAACGCTCATCGACGGGCTTACCTTCGCTGCCGACGCCTTCTGGTGATAGGATGGGCGGCGGCTTTCGCGCTCAGTCTTCCGCAAGTGGCTATTTTCAGGGTTTTCAAACCGTACAGCGAGAAGGATTTTAGGTTTGTCCGAATGATTTCCAGTTTTTTTTTCAATTTTTCGTCAATTTTATACTGACCAGCCAATCCTGCGTTGTACTATTTAGGTTATTATAATCATTACTTAATTTACTTTGTACTTATACTTTATACTTTGACGACCTGTCCTCATTGGTTATGCGGGCCCCAAAATATTTCCCACCTTTTTGGAGTTTTTCTGGTTTAGCCATTGTGATTCCCTGGAGTCCCGAGATCAGCCAGACCAAAATCTGCTCCAGGTCACCGTTACCACCACAGGAAGTCGTCGCCCTTGTGGATGAGACGGAGATTTGCCATCATGCGACTAGATTGGTACAAGGACGGTGACAGATACTGCTATCGGTTTACTTTATTTGGGCTTTTTGAGGAAAACGCTGGACTCTTTCTCAGCTTGGAGACCATGTCAGGGGTGAATCCCCCGCTGTACATCGCAGCCGAACACTCAGGAACACCTCCCAGCTACGTTGTGGCGGTAAATCGTTGGGGGGGGGGGGTGATAATCATTATTACTCGTTAATTATTTTAAATAAGGTGATAAGAAAAGGTGGTGCTCTTCTTTTTTACACGGATGATTAGCACTATTTCCTCAAATGATGAGTATCGAAAACCTGTTTCTAACACCAAAATATGCTGCAGAAATCGCATCTATCGTGTGTTGGGGAATATCACTATTCCTAGTAGTATTTTTTGCCTTTAGATGTAATCATAAGCAGAGGTTAAAAAAATCTTCCTGTAAAGTTCGCTATTTTCTAGAAGAAGTGAGTTGTAATCCTCGAGGAGCATTCGAAGGATGACTTTTCTCATTCGCTCATGGCATACGGTCAGAAATACGGAAGCAAACACACGTAGTTTCTTTTTTGAATTATATTTCTCCCATGCTCCTTCACTAATTAGCTGTCTACAGAAATTAGAATGCCTGAGCGTGCGTTCAATGCAGAATTATTTAGCTAAGGAAGTTACGGGAGAAAAACCCTCAGCAATCGATGGCTACTCTTGAGAAGCTGTTGAAGGATTGATGAATTCTGTACAAAGAATGTCGAAAAGAGGGCTACATTATGTAGTTTCTGTAGCAAATTTTAATGACAACAAACGTGTTAACTTATTCAGCTGACAGTATTTGCTTAGATTTTTTAGTTTATCAGGAACTAATCGCAGTTACCTGACATCTTATAATTACGGTTAAGCAAAATTTTTGATGCGGAATATGAAGAAATCGATCTGATAAAAATGAAATCCCAAAATGTCCAAAAATGTCCAAAAATGATAAAAGACAGTCCTTATGCTTTGTGCATGGAAAAAAATATCTTGGATCTTTCTACTTTACAATGGACACGTCTCCTTGACCACAGTCGTTAAAGCTGAGCTGTGATTGAATGCTTGCGTTAGGTGCATAGCACTTAGCCCATCTTCACGATGAATCGTGTAGATTAATCCTCAGCATTGTTTCTTATTTCAGATCAGCACCATTCGATAGAAGTAGCTGAGAGACAGGCGAAACAAAGGATCCGCATGGTGTGGTGGTGAACGCGTTACTCCCCCGAAAGGACAATAGCGCGTTCGATCCCCACCATAGACAGACACCTCCGGTCCAGAGTTTTGCAAATATCTCAGCAATATTGTGGTTGTATTTGGCTTAATACCCTGCCATAAAAATTACAGAAAGCAGAAAATAAACGGCAAACATTGTGAATTATTGTTAGTACTTTATTATTATTATCATTGCGAGGCGAGGATAGCGCAGTGGTTTGTGGTGTCGTCGATCAGAAAGCAAAAGGTGCTGATTCGATCTCCGCCTCTGCGCTCTTCTTCACTCCACGTGGGAACCGCTTAGCCTGACTGTCTCCGATGTTGCATGGAGAATTAACTTGGCCAGTATTCTACGAAATTCGTAAAGAAGATGAAATCTTTATGCAGCAACTAAAAGAACGCGCGAAATGTCCGAAGACCATTGTGGACAATGAATGCGTGGAAAACGAATCCAATGAGATAATGCTGGATTCCGCACAGTAGATGTGACGACGAGTCGCGTAAAGAATATTTTTGCTATTATTGTTATTATTCGTATGAAATGCTGAGATATTTGAAAAACTCCGGACCACAGGTGTATGCAGTGGGCAACGAACACGCGCTGTTGTCCTTACCGGGGAGCAACGCACTTCACCACCACTAGCTGAGAGACAGGCAAGACGAAGGACCCGGATGGTGTGGTGGTGAAGTGCGCTGCTCCCCGGTAAGGACAACAGCGCGTGTTCGTTGCCCACTGCATACACCTGTGGTCCGGAGTTTTGCAAATATCTTAGCATTTNGCTAAGATATTTGCAAAACTCCGGACCACAGGTGTATGCAGTGGGCAACGAACACGCGCTGTTGTCCTTACCGGGGAGCAGCGCACTTCACCACCACACCATCCGGGTCCTTCGTCTTGCCTGTCTCTCAGCTAGTGGTGGTGAAGTGCGTTGCTCCCCGGTAAGGACAACAGCGCGTGTTCGTTGCCCACTGCATACACCTGTGGTCCGGAGTTTTGCAAATATCTTAGCATTTCATACGAGTTGTATTTCGCAACATACCCTGCCATTAAGAAGAAAAAGGCAGTAAATAAAAGGGTTAAGATTGTTATTATTATTACTATTATTACATTTTTTGCATAGCACCCAACATCCACGAAGATCTTCGAACTTCTTGCTTGGGTTGGAGTGCTGCTTTAGGTGTGTCACTTCTTTGTGAATATCGTTGAATGCTGATTGAGCCGATTCGCTGTAGAGTCGTTAGATAGGGTGTATAGAGCGTCCTCACTTGGATTGCAGACTGTGAACAGTTTCCAGACAAGTCTGCTACCAATTTCCCGATCCTGAAGATACGAAGGTCTGGTTCGAGGTCGAACCAACTCTAGGGTTGATTGCGCCGCCCGTGTCATGAACGGTATTAATACCGCTGCACAATCGGCTCCGAATGAATAGTATTGGAATGGAAAAGTTATAGTTAGCCATAATTCACAGGATTTATCTTTAAATTCCAACAACGTTTCCGAGCTGTATAAATGCAGCAGATGGAACCAGTAAATTCTGTTACGACAAAATAGGACTCGAGTAAAAAACTGTGCTGTTGAGGATGGCTTTCTGTCAAGTGCATGACCATTTTTGACCCACAGAAGATGTTCTGTAAGAATTATAAAAGTCAGTCAATAAATGCTGCAAGTAAAGTAACTTCTTCGCTATTGGCAATGTTCGTGTGTGCCTCTCTGGACGAGCTAAATAGAACAGAACAACATCGAATAAATTCTTAAACTCTAAGATTGTAAGGAAATTTTAAGCTTGCTGAGGAAACAAACTATATCGAAAATCCGCGTGAGATTCATGAGCTGTTTGTTTGCACATTGTACTGTTAATGAAGTTAATATTCTAAGCCTTGACAGAGTTTTGTTATGGTCACGTAAGATTTCGAATCGTTATGGACTAACTTTCTTGTCAACAATTTCCCGACGCTGCTCGTTCTTTTTCTTCACCTATATTTCCACATCATGCACACTGGTAACACTTCTTCCGGCGTCGAAGACGATTTTGCTTAGTTGTTCTGTCTTAAAGCGGAAATTAGCTCAGCCAACCAATCTCAATATACCACCAACAAAAAATTTCATTGTAGGCAGTGCACTCCGCTCTGGACCACGTTCTTATATGAAAAGATTGAACAGCTGAAAGATGTCAACTTGACCGAAGCGGAAAGAACAGAGGTGGGCCATTATTCTGAAGCGAACTCCATTGGTTAATTATTCCAAGTAATCTTATGCAAAAATGTGAAGTAATTGTTATTACCTCCCAACGGTTTACCGCCTCATCGTTGCTGGGAGGCGTCCCTGGGTGTCGGACTGCGGTGGCATTCGTCCGCCGGCAGGATCTCCCAAACTGAGAAGTTTTTCCGGAGTTCTGAGTCCGTTTCCATCAGAAAGCCTGGCTAAGAGCAAACCAATACCATGATCCACCACCGTCCTGGTATCAAAGTCGCATGGTGGCAAATCTCCCTGTGATCCACAAGGGTTGTGAGTGCCCGTGGTGGTGAAGACCTGGGCAGACCTTGTCCAAGCCGACTTCGGGATTCCAGGGAACCGTAGTGGTTTAACCAGCAAATCACCGAGAAATGGTGATTATGCTGAGGCCCGCACAACCAGTGAGGACGGACCGTTCAAATATCAAATATCAAGTAATTGTTATTATGTTCACGTCATTTATTTTCCAACATTCTCGTGGAGAAGAAAGCTTTGCATTAGAACGATTCGACTTCCTATGTGCTTCGTGAGTTTTAAGATCCAACGGTCTGTCAGTGACATGCAGCAATTGGAGAAGATGTACAACATCAACCATCTTCTGTTCGTCTTCTGGATACCATGTATCATCATAGTCATCAGTTACTTGACAGTGTTGCTTATTCTTCAGGGTCATTTGAAGGAAGGTACGTTGATCGATAAGAAATCCGCGCTCCTGTTTGTTTTCCCAACAGGCACAATTATAGTGATTTCGAAATCGATGCGAAAGAGTTATCTCGCATTTTCTAAGGTTTCTTTACCTTCTTATTTGAAAATCTGTGTAACTCTTTTTTGAGAATCGCAGCAAATTTGCACGCTGTCTCTCCTTCTGGCTAGAATTATCCCTTTCCTTTTCGTAATTATGTTACTTTTATGAATATTAACGTGTTCAGAACATGATCAAAATTCGCAAGTGCTACTAACTTTTTATGGACTGATTGAACCTTTAAGCCTAACTGGTATAACTACCAACTAACTGCTTGATACAGGTCCTCTTTCAAACAGCTTGGAAAATTTTTGCTGAATGCCTTTCCTCAAAGGGATTCAACATTTTTTCAATGCATGCTGTGAATCCGCGTAGAGATCTTGCTGAGGAATAGGTTTTCAATAAGTAATCAAACACCGTCCTCACAAAATGGCATTCTCAATGAGACTTCAACACCATAAAGTAGAAAAAATCACAACTAGAAATGAATACCATTGAAATAAAAAAAGCTTCAATTAAAAGAGAATGAGGGTTTTTTCAGAATACCATAGTCTTCCGCTAATGTCAGCTGTGGAGCAATTAGAAGAGGAGCCATCGAAATGCAAATCGAAGCGGTAAGTTTTCATTGCTATTGATGGAATATGGCACCTAAAAACAGCAATGGTCTCTATCAATGCTTTTTCTTCGAATTTCACCATTAGCGAGGTTTCCAGGGGTATCCTTACGTGATCGAAAAGTTTATGTTTCTAAAATGCAAAAGAATTTTTTTAAAAATAATCTAAAGAATTTTTTCTACTTTTCAACTAAGGGCATAAAAGACTTGGCGAAATCATCGGCAATTAAGCGAAGATTTTGTGTTAGCATTATTGTTTCGAGATCCAGTCGAGGAGGTCTTTTGAGGATCTTCCTTATAGCTCATTTTTCTCGTCTCGTAACGTTTTCGTGTCGTCGAAGTCCTTATCGATCGTTACTACAAGGGATATTGGACAATAGCTGCCTAGACTTAAGCGCTTTTGTTATCTACCTTTAGGTCTTTGCGAATGAAAAAAGTTCTATTACTTCTTTTTTTTACGAGTATCAGAGTCATTTCTGAACCGATATGAAGTTGTAGCTCATCGTTGTACTGAACCGATAGTTCATTGTAGTTTTCCATTAATTCGTTAACTATCGTTTTTTTCAATTCCATATTGATAATTATCGGAAGTTTTTCATTTTACATGAACCGCCGTCACATATAATGTGCGGTTCCCAGCACTTGTTTCATTCGATTCTTTTCCTTGCATTCGTCGTCCACAATGGTCCTGAAACATTTCTCGCGATGTTTCGCTTCTACTAGGATTTCGTCTTCTTGAAGAATGTCGTAGAATGCTGGTCAACTCGATTGTGCTTACGATCTTGCAGATAGCCGGAATAGGGCCTTCCGACGTGGATCGGAGTGGTCAAGCTAGCGCTTTTGCTTCCTGTTCAAGTGTATCACTGACCACTGCGCTATCACTACATTATTGAAAGCAGTCTCGCAAAATGTATGCTGCTGTTCTCTTTTCATATTTTAATGGCATAAAGCACGAAAACGATCATGGGTAAGGTCATGTGTATTGCAGGACACCTCTGAGCTTATCAAGTCTAGCAAGACGGTATGCGCTTCGGTTTGAGATTGATGCGTTTTTTTGGGGGAGCAAGGAGTCGAATTTTTTTAGGGCGGCATTAAAGGAGTTCGTGTAGGCAATGGTAAGAGATGTCATACACACATGGACTTTCGTTTGATCATGTGACTCGGGTTCTTCAAGTCTTCCATCCAATTGGCGCAAGACTTGGCTGTGAAAATAGTGGAAAAGCCTGTAAGGATGAAGCTGCGAGTTATGCATTGGGTTTCTAAGCATGGTCTTTTAAAGGAAGAAGAGTACCAAATTTAATTTCAATTCTAAAAATTTATTTTCTCTATTCTTCGTTGTTATTTGTATGCATTTTTCAGCAACTGTCCTCTTGCTGACAGCCAAACCGTAAAATCAGCACTTTCTCCTCGCTCTACGAATCCTGGTGCGATTGTTGTTTCCACCATACACAAAGCAAAACAGGTGAGTCTCTAAATTTTCATTACAACTCTGCATTTTTATAAACTCAGTTATCGCTGAAGTAATAATCCGAATTTATTTTGGCCTAAGTCTCTCATTCTCTACAAGGCGTTAATGCAGTCGTAGGTCAGTGAACACAGTACGTTGGACTAGTTGCCATTGAATGACTTTGTTTTCAGACACGGAATGCCGTCCCCTTTACAAATACACATGATTCTTTAGGCTTTTAAACTAAGTTTTGCGCAAAACTCATAACTTGGAGAAGAAAGAAAAAAATGATTTGTGTATCCAGCAAATATATTGCCTGTATAGGAAGTCACAATGTTCACTTTTTATTCACTGCCTTTTATAAGTTTCCATGGCAGGGTATTACGTGTGAGACAACCACAATGATGCTGAGATATTTGCAAAACTCCAGACCGCAGGTGTCTTCGGTGGGAAACGAATGAGCTATTGCCCTTTCCGGGGCTGACGCGTTCACAACCATGCCATGCGGGTCCTTCGTTTCACCTGTTTCTCAGCTAGTTTTATCTATCAATGCCATCAGCAATCACCAGTCAACGAGATTAGGAAGGCGAGGCCCAAATCAGCGAAACGCGAAATTATAAAATGATAAGCGAATGAGAGACAGGCGAAACGAAGGACCCGCGTGGTGTGGTGGTGAGGACGTTTGGCATCATTGTGACCTCTGTCTTAATCCTCTTCTTGCCCATTCATCTACAACTTGCGGGTGTTCCAGCTAGACTAGCAGACAGCAGAGAGTTTTATGTCCGTAGGTTAGTTTCTGGGATTCTTTGACATTTTTCTGGGTGTAGGGAATTTGAGTCATGCTGATCCTTTGTACGGACCCATTTTTTCGTGGTACCGGTACCCGAAGTAATCGTAAAATGTGATTTTTTTATAACCAACAGACTGGCCATTTCTATGTGTCCTCCATTATACTGTAAGGGTTCTTTTACGATTAGTGTTTTCTGCCAATACATTTCCAGCGTTTATTTTCCCCATTTCATTTGGCTTTTCAGACATCGTTCTTTTGAAAATATGATGGTGTCGGCTACAGAAGTAATGAAGTAGAACTCCTGCCTTTTAGATTTCTTACTATGGAAACCACTCCAACGATATTTTTGCCTTTACATTTTTAAATCTTTCTGAAAGGATCATTTGCACCTGCTACCTATTCCCGGCCATGTTAGGCATATTGTAGTCCAATCTAGCCTCATCCTTTTCTTCCCACAAAATTGCTTATTGGTAGTAGTGACGTAGGCAGAATTTTTTGACTGAAGAAGTGAAGGAGATTTGGTACCGTTTGAAAGACTTCTGATAAAGAAATTCGTAATCAGCATTCGGATCAAGCTAATTATATCAGTCATGCACCGAGAAAATAGTTTCATCTAGTCTGTTCTCGTTACATACAGCTTACCTATTAGTTCCTAGGTGATTGTAATTTTCTGCCACATTGTAGCCGAATCGAGTTTTTATTTATTGATGTTAGCACGATTTCTTTTTATGAATTCAGGAAATAGGTGAGTTAGGGATTTCAAGGTGCCTATTGCAATTACAAAACCGACAGGTGTAGGACGAAGAAGCGTAGCAGCAGTACAGCAACTTTAGGAAACCAAGTTCTTTTCAGAATAGTACTGTCTTCTGTACTAATCGCTGCAATGTATGGACTTTAGTCCTTTTCAATATCAGTAGTTGGTGCATTCACCTGTAAGTTTCATATAGTCGGTCTGGATATTTCATATTCTAACGGCATTGAAGTAAGTTTAAAAAACTATCAAACAGGTTATGAGCATCGTTGAATAGAGAAATCGGAACTGTAGCAAATATGCGAACCTATCAAATGCAAATCCTATAAACTGCACGTAAAATTCAGATTGTTGATTATATCAAAACAGCTCGGTGCTTAATCTGAACAGGATCTGTGGTGCTCAAGCCCAGACAACTTTATTCGTGCTTCTTTTACAACATGTACGTATTTTTCTTCTTTTGCAGCACGCTAAACGGCAAGCAACATGGATAATCCTAGCATATCTGACATTTTGGAGCCCCTACAACGTACTTGCTGTGCTGAACATGACGCGAACACTCTCCGACCATCAGGTCTTTGCCGTCACGCTGTCATTTCTTAACGCCGCTATTTGTGCCAACCCGATTGCGAATCCTTTGATATACGGTGTTTTGAAGGATGGCAGTAAACCTTAAATCGTGTGTAGATTCTCTACATGAGGAAGAAATGCTGGTTTTTTTGACAATGTTAAAAGTTGTCACTGCTGTCATCTTGTGAATTTCAAGTTAACAAAAGGTCAACAGTGCTTCTTCAGAAAATGTTTGACTTTTCCCAAGGTATTTAGTTGTCCTAGCTTCTGTTTTACTGGCTTCCATTGTCTTATACGGAGTCGATAAGCGGCCTGTATATGACCAACTTTAGCAAGTTTATCAAAATAACTGCTTCAATAACGAGGTCAAATAGTTTTTTCTTTCTCGTTTAATACATTTGTTTGTGTTAAAGGATTTAGCCTATTCCGGGTTTTGTACGTATTTTTTGCTGTTGTTCGCCTACACTACTTGTCGAGTCATTCACTACTAAACGTTTTTATTCCGAGACCAGCGACTATCGATGACGAAAAAAAAGTCTATAGAGTCTAAATGAAGTGAAAAGAATAAAGTGTGCAAATACGAGGCATTACCTCATCCTTTATTCCGGTAAAGCTGTCGCTTGGCAGTATCGCCATCTTGAGAGTCTGGAAAGGTAATGTAATATACTATGCCAAATGCTTCAATGGCACAAACAGAAAGAGGAATATCTGGATAGTAATCACATGATTAATAGCTTCTCGAAAAACTCACTGTTTTTCACGTGTCTTCCACTGAGGAAGAGTAACTCCTTAGAGTCGCATATGGTTGATGAGAACTCCATCCTACATCAAAAATTGACTCGAAGATACTGGGCTAGACCACCTGTGGCGTTTCTGGTATTTATCCAAAAAGCCTCAAGAAGTTTGCGCGTTGGCGTTTTGGCATCCTATGCGAGGACAACGACCGTTATATCAAAATCGTCTCCGTTATGTTTTTGTACCTTACGCGTCCCTAGTGGTGTACTCAGCTCTGCTTTTCTTTTGCCATCAAGATGTTTTTTTATGCGGATACATAAAGGTCTACCCATCTCGCTAATATGTTCATCTCAGCAATTACTACAAGAGATCAGGTATATCGTACCTGAAGTCATGCAATCACCGCCACTGCCTTAAGGGCAAATTACGCAGTTTTGTGTTTAACATAGACGGTCATATAGGCGGTTACAAACTGGCAGACGATGAAGAGTGTTAGCTGCTTTTCCAATTATCGCTACCGTTCTTCTAGATTTACCTTTCCTAAGTATCGACTTATAGCAGCACTTAATTCATCGCTAATTGGCAAGATAAATGTGATGTTTCGGCCAAACCATTAGTTTTGGGAAGTCGTTCTAAACTTTTCTCGTGAGATTATTTTTTCATAGCCACTGGAGATAGCTCTTTGGCGAACCAAGTTGCACGTTTCCTGCTTCAGTTCCCTCTTCGTAGACACAGAGGTGTGTGTCCGAAACGTGTTTCTCACAAGTTCCGTTTTTGCGTGTGAATGATGGGAAAAGAGGAAACGAACTAGGATGTTTCTGTGACTTGGTTCGCCCTACCACTTTGTCATGTAACCACTATCTGACAAGTTAATTTTAGCGCTAAGAAATGGAAGCCAACTTTCTTTCGGTTTCTATCAGGCAAATTTAATGTACTCAGACTGCTCGCTCAATTATTCAAAGCATTTGCGTCTCCTCCTGCGCAGAAAAGATGACAAAATAGTCGTCTATATGGGAATGGCAATGAATCATCATCTGTATCTATGGAAATATCTGAATATTACCATCATATCTATCATCTATCTATCCATCTATCTATCTATCTCTCTATCTATCTATCTATATCCATCTATTTATCTACCTATCTATCTATATCTATCCATCTATCTATCCATTCAATGTGTGGGGATCATCTATATGTCTACAGTAGAGTAGCAGCCGGGTGTCAAGAACGTAGGCTTCTATTTTACACATAAATGCAATGGCAGGACTTGGTGCCAGTCGCTGTCTCATTGCCAGCCCTCTCATTTGCGCATAGTATTTCTCAGACCATCTAAAAATCGAGCAGTTCAGGCACTCTTTTAAAACAGCCATAAGTTGCTGAATAGACAAGTCATGCATATGTATTGCCCATTTGTATAGTGAACAAGAAATTCGAGGATGGTTTTCACTGCGGAGCAATTCGATACCATGGTCTAAAGCACGGAAGCGTCGAAGCAATCCATGACATAAGCGTGGTAAGGAGACGCGTTACGTAAACGTTTTAGGAACATTTGCTGTTTTTGGGGCCAGCTAAAATATGGTTAAGCAGCTGGCTAAGTATTCAGCTGTATCACCTGTAGCCCCGTTGATCGTCGAGTGACTCGAGCGTGCGCCAGTAAATCTACTTTTCCCTGTCGCGTGCAAGAGTAGTCCAGTGGGTTCTACTAGCTCTAGCGACTCGTCGAGCATCATATCTTTCTTCTAGGCTCTTTGTGAAGAATTTTGACCATCGAGTCGGTGGTCTTCCTGCAGTGCGTTTAACATCCCGAGGAATCCAGTCACTAACGGCTCATGTCCATCGGTTATCATTCATACGTGCTACGTGTCCGGCCCATCTTATCTTCGACTGTTTGGCGCACAGAACGGCATCTTTGATTATTGATCGCTGGAGTGACCTTTAATCCTGCTTACCCAGCGACCAGGTTTCTGACGCATACGTTAGGAAAGGACAGTACCGTTGAGTCGAAAAGGCAGGCACGGAGTCGGGTGTTCTTTGTTCTCTTCACTACATCCTCGATGCTCTCGAAAGCTTCCCAAGCCGCTTGCTTCCTTCTGCTCAGCTCTGGAGCAAGGTCGTTCATCACATTGATTTCCCGATTACCCGACCTAGATAGATGAAACTGGAGCACTCGGAGATACTCTTTCCGTTGAGCGTGAATGGGGCATGCGATACCAATCCGTTCTTCATGAACATCGTTTTTGTGAGATTTAATTGAAGACCAATCTTTCCAAAAGCTTTATCAAAGTCGTCAATAATACGTTCCGCTTGGCTAATGTTTGGTGTTATAAGGACGATGTCATCAGCAAAGCGAAGATGGTATAACTGCCGACCCTCAATTTTCACTACCATATTATCTCATTCCATTGTTTGCATGACGTTCTGGAAGGTGGCGGTAAATATTTTTGGCGTGATGGCATTGTCTTGCCTTACCACTCTTTTGACGTCGATGTTAGTATCGCTGTAGAATGGTGATATCTTGGTTGTGAAATTTTTGTATAGATCACGAAGAATCTTTGCGTGCCGAGTAGGGACTTCTTGACCATCAAGGGCTTCCATGACTGCGTCTATCTCAATTGAATCAAAGACCTTCTTTAAATCGATGAAAGTGAGACAGAGCGGTCTTTTCTACTCTCGTGATCCTTCAATGAGTCTTGTTATCGCGTCGATGTGGTCCATCGTACTAAATCCTTTTTGAAATCGTGCTTGCTCACATGGCTGTCCCTCGTCTAGTGTTCTGTCAATCCTGTTTGGGATGACTCGAGCGAAAAGCTTGTGGACGACAGACAGTAAGCAGATTGGGCGATAGTTGCCGTTATCGTGAAGGTCACCTTTCTTGAACAATAACACGATCTTGCTGGTTTTTCACTTAGTAGGGACCTTGCATTCAGACAGGTAACGTGTGAGGAGCCGAGCCAGTGTGTTTACGAGGACTGACGGAAGGTTTTTCAGGTGTTCTGGTCTTACCCTGCCCAGAGTTGGTGCTGTTCGATTTTTCACCGACGAAATGGCATGTCGGATTTCGGAAGGCAGGACCGGTGGCACAACATATCCATCCTCCATTATTTCATATGACGGATGGTGGACGTGGCTATCAAGGAGATCTGAGTAGTATTCTTGAATGATTTTTTCCATTTCCTTTTTGGACGCTGTAACTTTTCCATCTGCGCGTCGGGGTGCAATCATTTTGGTCTTGTAATTGGTGAAGCTTCGGTGAGCTTTGCTAATGGCTTTCCAATCCTCTGCAACTTTGGCCATTACTGCAGCTTTTTTTCCTTTAAGATCTTCTTTTATCGCCTGTCTGCATTGTTTTGCAAGTTCGGACGTTAGTTCGCGGTTGCCTACAGCTCGCGCGACTCCACGCTGGCGTATCAGCTCGAGTGTTTCTGGAGACAGACGTCCTTGGTGGCTTTCGAGCTCATAGCTTTCATAGCGCTAACGTGAAGATATTGAATGAGCCGATCATATTATTTTTGATGTTATCGGCAACACCACTTTTCCAGCAACCGAATAGTGAATTGAATAAGTCCCATTTTGCGGTGGTTCTGGGAGTTCAGTTTTGGATTTTAGCGGCTTTTTCTCCTTTCCGCGAGAAATAGAATTTTGCAGGAAAGAGACCTTGGTCTGATCCCGTGTAGAATTTTCGGACAACTGTGATATCTGTTAGGTTAATGTTGTGGTACTCTCCCTTGCGAGACTCCCACGTCCAGCGTTGAGGGTGGGGATTCTGGAATTGCGAGTTACCATGGATTGTCTTGGTCACCATAATAAAGTCAGATAGCCGCTCACCCTGTTCGTTCCATTCTAATCCGTGAGCCCCAATGTGACGTTCTCCAAACGTTCTTCTTGGTCCAATCTTGGCGTTGAAATCTCCAATGATGACCTTGAAGAACGCGTGGTCTTAACTGTAGAACTTCTCCAAGTCCATATAGAACGCTTCGACTTCTTCTTCGTCGTAGTTTGATGTCGGCGCGTAAACGACGAAGATTGTCAAAGCCGGAATCGATCCACGTTTTCTTAATCGTAAACTCCGATTCGGGTTGTAAGTTGTTCGAACGAATCGATGTACATAGGCAAACTCATGTTCACGAGAACGCCGACGCCGCCGACTCCTCTACTGTCGCTTGTTCCGAGGAGCATCGGCGTTGAAAGAGTGGCGTCGTCTCGTCTCGGCCAGACCGATGAAGTCGTACTTTGTCCTTCTTGGAGGCATGACCAAGTCTTTAATCGAGGGCTCGGATGCAAGTGTACGTGTATTGTAGGCACAGATCGTCACCATAGTTCTTTGAAATCCAGTGGCCCTGACATTTTAGCAGCCTCTCCGTACTCTTTCTACCCAACGCTGCGAAATTGTGTGCTCTTTCTGGGTCAGGGAAATGAGGCCTGTCTTTTTTTCACTGTGTTTAGCATCTTTTGATACGCACGTATAGCTTGCTGGGCTGTGAACGTGGGGCTGGGTATACTCACTGGTAGCTTGCCAGGTTCTCCCAGAGTGGACATGGAGCTTATTTGTTGAAGGGGACTCTTAACCGCCTCCCATATACTTCCTAGTCACCTGATTGCGGGCTTTTGGCCGAATTAATTTGTAGAATACAATCCGCATGAGCCGCACGAACAACAACGCACCCACACGCGCATGTATGAATACGCCTTGCAAATACAGAAAGTATGTGCAAAATCAGCGCAGCAAAAACAGGGGGTCGATCCCCTGGATCCACTTGCGTCTCAGGAAAGCAAAGGTCGCTTTTGGTTCTCGACTAAACCCATTTCCACAACCTGGGACGCGCCACGTATCATCGAGGGAGATGCGTGGCTCGTTGAGTATTAGGCTTGGAAAGCACGTTGCTCTATCCATTGGTCTGCCTATGCAGCCGACATTGGGTCTAACCTAGAAGAAAGATAGTTGGTGGACGCAAGTCATCAGCTGATACTAAGTTATTTCTTGTAGTAAGCATTAGACGAGACATTTTGGTCTATCTATTTTGAGTTTCGAAACAATTCATGATTTTATGACTGCCGCCTTTGCCATTTTGATTCATTGATTGTTTAGCTTCCGGTGACTTTTGCATCCCTTTTAAGGTAATAGGCAATAGAAGGTAGCGTTACTCAAATATTTCTGCGTTATCTCAACATCTAACTGGGCAGGAATAACTGCGAACTCTCTGTCGTTATCACTGGCCGTCTGATGGCCTTTGAATTTATTGTCTCTAATTTTCCGTTTACCACATTTTTCATATCGCAGTAGCCATTAAGCGTTTTGGGGGTATCATCCGAATACATGCAGAATTTTATGTCATTTTCGTCGTTAGGGTCTCGCTCTCTAGAGAACGCTCTAGGAAAAGGTGGTTGTGTTAACGTCGTTATTCTTGATTTTTATCCCTGTTTGATATTTTTGGTTTGACCTCACAGCGAAGTCTATCTTAAACTCTATACAAGTTGTAGGCGACCTTAGGTAAGGTTGCTTCAAAATCCTGCCGTTGTGGTGAAAAACTTGGGTCCAATTCTAGTAGTGCGCGCGCTGTCAGGTTTGGCTACGCCCCCAAGTACGGTAACTCTAGATTTTAATTGTGAATTATCAACCCTATTTTGACATCTGTTACGAGCGTAAGTAGTTTGTCAATGGTTTTTGACCTCGTTCATAGAACGATCTTATGCCAGTTAGTCGTGAGAGAACGTGGGGCTCACCCAAGTGCCGGGTAAAAGTTGATCACGGACTGTTGCTTCTATGAGACGCAGGTGAGGTGGTTCTAGGAGATGGACTCCCTGGTTATGCTGCGCCGATTTAGCACGTGCCTTCTGTATTTGCGAAGAATATCCATGCATTCATGCGTGGGTGTGTTCTTGTCTATGCGACTTATATTTTACAGGTTAATTTTGCTAAAAGCCTGCAATCAAGTGACAGGGAAGTGTAGTGCGCTTAGGAGTCGCATCCAACAATTAAACTCTCCGTCTACTCTGCGAGAGACTGGCAAGCAATCCATAGGTATGTCCAATCCCCATGTTCAGAGCCCAATAAGCTATAGGAAGATGTGCAAAAGCTAAACACAGTAAAATAAAAGGACCTCATTTCCCTGATCCCAAAAGAGCGCACAACTCGACAGCTCTAGCTAGTAGGAGTACGGAGAAGCTGCTAAAATCTCAGGGCCATTCTAGGCTGTCTAAATCACAAAAAACAAAGACGATGACTTCTACCTATAATGCGCACACATCCACATATGAGTTCTAGATAAATGACTTGATCATCTAGGCAATAGGGATAAGGGACGACGTCGTTGCGTTGGTTGAAACGAGAAGACGCTAGGCATTTAACGTCGTCTGTGAAACTGGATAGGAACTCCTCCTCAGAATATGCGATAACAGAGGAGTCGGCTACGTCGGCATTCTCGTCAACACGAGGTTGGCCATGAGGATCGATTCATTCGAACAACTAACAACCCGAATCAGACGTTTACGATTGATGAGATCAGTACCGGCTTTGAGATTCCTCGTTATTTACGTACCGACATCGGTGGAAAATCGAACAGCATCATATCTGGAAAGGATAAGAGTTTACCTCGGAGAACACTTCGCCAATCTTTGTAAACACACTGGTTCAGCTCTCTACGTGTTACCTGTCTGAATGAAAGATCCCCACTTAGTGGTAGACCAGCGAGATGATGCTATTGTTCAAGAAGGGAGACCTTCGCGATATCGGCAACTATCGCCCAATATGCTTATTGTCTGTGCTCTACAAACTTTTCACTGGTGTCATCCTTAACAGAACTGACTCGACGAATGGCAGCCCTGTGAGCAAGCAGAGTTTCGATAAGGATTCGTTGCGATGGACGACATCGACACGATAGCAGATTATCGAAGTATCGCAAGAGCACAGAAGGCCCTTTTGATTTACTTTCATCGAGTTAAGGCAGCTTTCCGTTCAGTTGAGATAGAAGCCATGGAAGCCCTGGATAGTCAGTGAGTCCATACTCAGTACATAGGGATTGTTCGTGGGTTACGAAAATAAAAATTTTGCAACTAAGATATCGTCTTTCTACAACAATATTCACATTGACGTCAAAAGAGGGGTTAGGTAAGGCGATACCACTCGCCAAAACTGAACGCTGGAATGGGACAACATGGGAGTGAAGATCGATTGATGGCAATTACACCATCTTCGCTTTGATGATGACATCGTTCTTAAAACAGCAAACATTAGTCAGCTCGAACTACTGCTTCCCGACTTTCGTAAACCCTGTGGAAAATTGGTCATTGACTAGATCTCAAAAAAACGATGTACATGAAGAACGGATTAGTTTCGTATGCCCTATTCACGCTCAACGGAACGAATATCTCCGAATGCTCTAGTTATGTGCACCAAGGTGGAAAAATCAACATGGTGAACGAGAAAGCTGCAGAGCTGAACGAGAATCGGGCAGCTCCGAGAGCTTTCAAGAGCATCGAGGATGTATTGGAAAGAACTAAGAACACCCGCGCCAACGAGACCTGCTATAACGTATGCTTCAGAAACTTGGTCGCTGCATAAACAGGATGAAAGATCGCTCAGTGTTATACAACGCGGTCGAAAGGACGATGCTAGGAGTTTGCTGTGTCACACAAGTGAAGGAAGGGATGTGAATCTCTGACCCAAGTCAAAGAACAAAAGTCAAAATTTTCGTTCTCTAAGCTAAACTGTCTAAGATACGATGGATATAAAATAAATGGATAAAACTATCGGCGTTGATCAATTCCTGAGGTATGCGTCATGCATTCGCCTTCATTGAGTATCATTGGAGATGGTTGAATGCATATCTGGCTTTTACAACGACTCGGAGTGTCCTTCCGATGTATCGAGCCAGTGCTGCTATCCTCCAAAACTCTGGTACCGATTCGCCGACCCCAAAAGGATGGAAGGCTTGGTGGGCCATGGAGGCGGGGATCGATTCCCACGTGTGTGTGGCAGTGGTGCTTCCAACCACTTCGGCACACTCGCCCTTAGGTACGATGGACGTGACGCGTAATGCATATGAACAAAAGCCAATGGACAAGAGTGGTTATTGACTGGATTCCTAGGAACGTAAAGCGCAAAGCAAGAAGACCACCGACCACATGGTCGGAGTTGTTCACGAAAACCCTAGAAGGCAGATATGTTGCTCAACGAGTCCTTAAAGCGAGTAGATCCACTGAACTACTCTTGCACTCCACAGGCAAAAATTGAAAAACTACTGGCGCCCCCACTCGAGTCACTCGACGATCAACTGGATTACAGGTGATACAGTTAATGGTTTATTGAAGGCGAAATATGCAAATTATTCGATAGATTTTCGAACTTTCGTTGTCAGGTTATTTTAGCATTAGACCTAACAGAAATGCATATCAATGTTGACCCGTCAACTATTCTCCTCCAATGCTGATCCTCCAAATACAAAGCGCAAAAATGTTTCTGGCAAAACATTATGTTTCTGTAAAACGGAATACCTAGATGCTAAACAAAAAACGAGACAAAGTACCCCACTGGTGACGCATAGAATACAAAAGCATAGCAGAGACGATTTTGATCCCTATCATAACATAGGATGCCCAGACACCAACGCGAAAACTTCTTGAGGCTTTTTGGATAGACATCAAAAGCTCTGGAGCGAATAGGAGGGAGAGATCACACGTAATCTCGCCCAGTACCTTCGATTCGATTTTTGATGTGGGGTGGTCACTCATCGACCATATGCAACTCTAATCAGCTGTTCTTCCCCAATGGAGAGCAAATGGTGGGTTTTTTAAGCTCTTCATCATATGATTACCATTCAGATTTTCATTCTTCTATTTGTGTTACTGGAGGGTTTAGCACAATCAATCGCTTATCAATATGCCTTTACTGGCTCTGAAGAAGGTGATACTGTCGAAACGTCAGCTTTACGGGAATAAAGAATAAAGCAACACCTCGTGTTTGTTCAGCAAGCATATAGAGAATTGTTTGGGCAATTAATAGAAAAGCAGTCATGGGAATTACTACAAAGATGACTCTTCGCGGCCACCACAAAATAACAATGTGTAACTGCCACGACCGACTTTCTATTAACCTCGGCATTGATCAAGTGATTTTCTTCGTATTTTTGTTGAGCAAACGCGAGGTGTTACTATTCTTTGTTCACGATTAAGCTGACGTTTCGGCGGATTTCGCCTTCTTCAGAGCCTGGAAAGGTCAAGTTGATAGCAATCCACTCGGCCAGACGCCTCCATAACCAAACAAAGAAACTCCAAACCAAGATTTCAATCACTTTGAACACAGCTTTGCACACTCACCGCTTTCTATGAGGTTTCCACTAAGTATGTCACGTAGAGACCAACCGCACAGAAATCACGTGGAAGTATAATGTGCCCTTCACATCAGAAAAGCAGTTTTATATACTGCCCTATATCACGCGTGATAATGAGGCATTCTTCCCTGCGGTTCATTTTCGAATTTCTGGAATTAATCCAGAGTGCCTCGAGAGATTTTCTCGCCTGTGTTCTTGATTCGCGTGCGAGGATCGTGACACATACTTCGAAGTCGTCCCCGTTATGTCTCTGGGTCCTATGCGTGCCTAGCGGGGTATTTGGTCTATTTTTGCCGGCTAGGTGTTCTTTCATGCGGACACAGAGGGGTCTACCCGTTTCGCCAATGTATTCGTCACCACACGTCTTACAGGAGATCAGATAAACTATACCCGAGCTCATGCAATCACCGTCTCTACCACTGGGGCAAATTATGCAATTTTGAGTTCCACATAGACGGTCATATAGGCGGTTACGAACTAGCTGGCGCTTAAGATTACTCGGTGGTATTTCAACTACGCTCACCGAATTTTCTAAGCCCGCCCTTCTTAAGCAGCGTTTTATAGCTGTACTTATATCATTTGAGATGAAGGGTAGGATAAACGGGACCCTTCTATCGTTAGAGTTGACGTTTGGAGGCCTACGATTTCCTCTATACCTATTCTGCAAAACGAGAAGACGAAAGCTTGTGAGCCATCGACTCAGATCACCGGCTCCGAGAAAGACGATGACGCTGGAACTTTAGCTAAATAAACTTCTCTAATCCAATCCTTGCGGTCTTTGGACTGAAGGCCTTTGAGACCGTGTTCTCTCTACCATTACTCTTAAAATTACTTCCCCATGGATTTCATAGAGCACGGATGAATCTGCATGTGACTACTCACCACAGTACCAAGTAGTAAAATTGTTGCTCATTTTTTACTTTTTTTTACTCCACTTTGGATGATCTGTCACCACACCTACTGTGCAAATTCCAACATGCTTCCATTCGATTCGTTCTTTTTTTTTGCATTCATCGTCTGCAATTTTTTTCGAACGTTTCGAGTGTTGTTTCAGTTGCCGCTTGAGGATTTCGTCTTGTAAAATGCTGGCTGAGTCGATTCTTCTTCCAATCTTGGAGATAGTCGAGCTAAAGTGTTCCTTCGTGTGCAGGACAACGATAGGAACAGAGTGGAACTAGGGTCTTGCTTTCCGGGGACCCTTCTATCGCTAGAGTTGACGTTTGGAGGCCTACGATTTCCTCTACACCTATTCTGAGCTACAGTTTCGTAGCCATTAGAAACGGCTATTTGCCGTGCCAAGTTTCGGGACTCCTCTCTATGCTCTCTTCCAGTGCGTGTAAGAGGGTTGGCAATGGGACAACGACTGGCTCAAAGCCTTGCCATTGCATTTATGTCTAAGGTGGAAGCACCGGTGACTGATCTCGGGCCGCTACTCTACTGTAGGTATGTAGACGACTGCTTTGTCCTTTGCTCAACACAAGAGAAAATGAACAAATGCTTCGAATTGTTAAACGCACAGTCAGAGTATATCAAGTTCACCCGAGAAAAGCCGAAAGAAAAATGGCTTCCATTTTTGAACGTACAAATTCACCTATCAGAAAATGGCTACATTACAGAGTGGTACCGCAAGCCAAGTAGTAAAAATATCTTGGTTCATTACCTCTCCTCTCACCCCTCTCACACGAAAAGGGCGCTTATAAGAAACATGTTTCGAACAGCAACCAACGTGTGCACGGGAAGAGAGCAGAGAGAGGAGTCCCGGAACTTGGCACGGCAAATAGCCGTTTCTAATGGCTACGAAACTGTAGCTCAGAATAGGTGTAGAGGAAACCGTAGGCGTCCAAACGTCAACTCTAGCGATAGAAGGATCCCGTTTATCCTACCCTTCATCTCAAATGATATAAGTACAGCTATACGCTGCTTGAGAAGGGCGGGCTTAGAGAATTCGGTAAGCGTAGTTGAAATACCACCGAGTAATCTTAAG
>UYYA01004678.1:22419-76883 GCA_900624975.1 Angiostrongylus costaricensis
AGTGTGCAAAGCTGTGTTCAAAGTGATTGAAATCTTGGTTTGGAGTTTCTTTGTTTGGTTATGGAGGCGTCTGGCCGAGTGAGTTGCTATCAACTTGACCTTTCCAGGCTCTGAAGAAGGCGAAATCCGCCGAAACGTCAGCTTAATCGTGAACAAAGAATGGTAACACCTCGCGTTTGCTCAACAAAAATACGAAGAAAATAACAATGTGTTTTTAAAATATTTCTTAACTGAGCGTAAACAAATGGATAGCTCCGACATGTCTTGAGGACCAATAAAAACTTCACTGGCTCTCACTGGTGTCGCTTGTCGGTAAACACTGGAAATGGTCAAGACGCTCATGTAATGGTTCACGCTAACAAGCGGCTGCAAACAGTTTCCAAACCGTAACTTTAAATGGAGATATAGCACATCATAGCCCATCTGTTATTAAGATTGCCAGACATCCGTTCCTTTGCTTTTCTTTTCTTATAGACCAATCAGGTAAAACATGATGCAAACTACCGTTCTAGGGAAATAAATAAATTGTTTTTGTAGAAATAAAGAAAATGAAACAAAGGGTAGAATACTGGTGACATGAGTAGTTTTAGGTTGGAATCAGGAATAGAAAAATGGCTAAGGTTTTATATGTCCTGTCGGTGATTATCCTGTCATCTAAGCTGCTGGTGTGCCCATTTTGGAGGTTTCTTGGTCTGCAATTTGGAATGCAATGCTAAATCTGGCTCACTTTTTTAATGCTTTAATCACTGGCAAATGGATTAGTTTAAAAAAACTGAAGTCCAAACATGAGGTACCGGTATTTCCTCATCTGATATTGACCGGCTTCATCGCTCGTCTACCCAATGATTGCTTTTTTTTCTGTTTTCCAAGGAACGACCAAATTGCAGTCGATGTGGTTTGTGGGAGTTTAGAAAAACGTGAAAAAAAATGAATTACCAGGACACGCCAAACGCTTATCCTATCGTTATATTATATACATATATGCGTATCAGCTGCATCACCTGTAGTCCCGTTGATCGTCGAGTGACTCGAGCGGGCACCAGTAAATCCTCCATTTTTCCTTGTCGCGTGCAAGAGTAGCCCAGTGGGTTCTGCTAGCTCTAGCGACTCGTCGAGCATCATATCTTTCTTCTAGACTCTTTGTGAAGAATTTTGACCATCGAGTCGGTGGTCTTCCTGCAGTACGTTTGACATCCCGAGAAATCAAGTCACTAACGGCTTCGTCCATCGGTTATCATTCATACGTACTACGTGTACGGCCCATCTTATCTTCGACTGTTTGGCGCACAGAACGGCATCTTTGATTATTGATCGCTGGAGTGACCTTTAATCCTGTTTACCCAGCGACCAGGTTTCTGACGCATACGTTAGGAAAAGGAGTACCGTTGAGTTGAAAAGACGGGCACGGAGTCGGGTGTTCTTTGTTCTCTTCACTACATCCTCGATGCTCTTGAAGGCTTCCCAAGCCGCTGGTTTCCTTCTGCTCAGCTGTCGAGCAAGGATATTCGTTCATATAGATAGGATAGGATAGAAAATCATATTGATTTCCCGATTACCCGACCTAGATAGATGAAACTGGAGCACTCGGAGATATTCTTTCCGTTGAGCGTGAATGGGGCATGCGATACCAATCCGTTCTTCATGAACATCGTTTTTGTGAGATTTAGTTGAAGACCAATCTTTCCAAAAGCTTTATCAAAGTCGTCAATAATACGTTCCGCTTTGCTAATGTTTGGTGTTATAAGGACGATGTCATCAGCAAAGCGCAGATGGTGTAACTGCCGACCGTCGATTTTTACTACCATATTATCCCATTCCAATGTTCACATGACGTTCTGGAGGGTGGCGGTAAATAATATTGGCGAGGTGGTATAGCCTTGCATTACCACTCTTTTGACTTCGATGTTAATATCGTTCTCGAATGGTGATACCTTGGTTGTGAAATTTTTGTACAGCTCACGGAAAATTTTTATTTACTGAGCAGGGACTCCTTAACTATCAAGAGCTTCCAAGACTGCTTCTATCTCAACTGAATCAAAGGGCTTTTGTAAATCGAGGAACGTGAGGCAGAGCGGTCTTCTTTTACTCTTGCGATACTTCAATGAGCCTTGTTACCGTGTCGATGTGGTTCATCCTACTAAATTCTTTTCGAAACCATGCTTGCTCACATGGCTGTCTCTTTGTCTAGTGTTCTGTCAATCGTGTTTAGCATGACTCGAGTGAAAAGTTGTAGACGACGGACAGTAAGCAGATTGGGTTATAGTTGCCATTATCGTGTAGGTCACCCTTCTTGTACACGACCTTGCTGGTCTTCCACTTAGTAGGGACCTTGCATTCAAACAGATAACGTGTGAGGAGCCGAACCAGTGTGTTTACGAGGACTGATGGAAGGTTTTTCAGGTGTTCCGGTCTTACACTGCTCGGACTTGGTGCTGTTCGATTTTTCACCGACGAAGTGGCACATCGGATTTCGGAAGGCAGAACCGGTGGCACAACATATCCATCCTCCATTATTTCATATGGCGGAAGGTGGACGTGGCTATCGAGGAGATCTGAGTAGTATTCGTGAATGATTCCGTTTGGCCGCCGGTGAGCAATAATTTTGGTCTTGTAATTGGCGAAGCTTCGGTGGGCTTTGCAAATGCTTTTCCCAGCCTCTGCAACCTCGGTCATTACTGCTGCTCTTCTCTCTCTAAGATCTTCTTTTATCGCCTGTCTGCATTGTTTTGCAAGTTCGGACGTTAGTTCGCTGTTGCCTGCAGCTCGTGCGATTCCACGCTGGCATATCAGCTCGAGTGTTTCTGGAAACAGACGTTTCTTGGTGACTTTCGAACTCTGAGCTTCCATTGCGTGAGCTAACGTGAAGATGTTGAATGAGGCGATTATATTCTTCGTCGATGTTATCGACAACGGTATCTTCCCAACAACCGACTAATGAATCGAATATGTCCCAGTTTGCGGTGGTTCTGGGACTTCGGTTTTGGAATTCACCGACTTTTTCTCCTTTCGGCGAGAAATAGAATTTTGCAGGAGGGAGGCGGTGGTCTGGTCCCGTGTAGAATTTTCGGACAACAGCGACATCAGTTAGGCAAAACGTTCTATTTACTATTATGTGGTCTATTAATGCTGTGGTACTCCCTATTGGGAGACTCCCATACCCAGCGCTGAGGGTGGGGATTCTGGAATTGCGAGTTACCATGGATTGTCTTGGTCACCATAATAAAGTCAGATAGCCGCTCACCCTGTTCGTTCCATTCTAATCCGTGAGCCCCAATGTGACGTTCTCCAAACGTTCTTCTTGGTCCAATCTTGGCGTTGAAATCTCCAATGATGACCTTGAAGAACGCGTGGTCTTAACTGTAGAACTTCTCCAAGTCCATATAGAACGCTTCGACTTCTTCTTCGTCGTAGTTTGATGTCGGCGCGTAAACGACGAAGTTTGTCAAAGCCGGAATTGATCCACGTCTTTTTAATCGTAAACGTCCGATTCGGGCTGTAAGTTGTTCGAACGAATCGATGTACATAGGAAAACTCATGTTGACGAGAACGCCGACGCCGCCGACTCCTCTACTGTCGCTTGTTCCGAGGAGGAGTTCCTCTTCGGTGTCAACGGCGTTAAAAGAGTGGCGTCGTCTCGTCGCGGTCAGACCAATGAAGTCGTACTTTGTCCATCTTGGAGGCATGAGCAAGTCTTCTATCGAGGACTCGGATGCAAGTGTACGTGAATTATGGGCACAGATCGTAACCATAGTTCTTTGAAATCCAGGCGGATTCCATTGGCCCTGAGATTTTAGCAGGCTTTCCGTACTCTTCCTACCCAACGCTGCGAAATTGTGTGCTCTTTCTGGGTCAGGGAAATGAGGCCTGTCTTTTTTTCACTGTGTTTAGCATCTTCTGATACGCACGTATAGCTTGCTGGGCTGTGAACGTGGGGCTGGGTATACTCACTGGTAGCTTGCCAGGTTCTCCCAGAGTGGACATGGAGCTTATTTGTTGAAGGGGACTCTTAACCGCCTCCCATATACTTCCTAGTCACCTGATTGCGGGCTTTTGGCCGAATTAATTTGTAGAATACAATCCGCATGAGCCGCACGAACAACAACGCACCCACACGCGCATGTATGAATACGCCTTGCAAATACAGAAAGTATGTGCAAAATCAGCGCAGCAAAAACAGGGAGTCGATCCCCTGGATCCTCTTGCATTTAAGGGAAGCAATGGTCGCTTTTGGTTCTCGACTAAACCCATTTCCGCAACCTGGGACGCGCCACGTAGCCTTGCGACTAACCGGCTATCCTCCCAGACAAGTGTGGTACCAATTGCTGATCGCGGATAAATGGGTGATGAGCTTTTACGTGGGGTCAAGCCCATGTGTATTGCATGGTGCACAACGTAAGAAGCCTCCCTGTGTTTATAATACATAATATATAGCATAAAATATTGGTGTTGTTTGAGAACGTTGCTTCTTTAGAGTAGGCAGAACAATTTGGGCAACATTGATTTTCCCATGCTTTGTTTCCCTCACCAAGAAAAGGAAGAAGACGAGAAGACAAGTCTGGTGCCAATTGGGTAATAGCGATTCGATCTGGCCTGGGGTGTAAGTTTTAAAAATATCTGAGCATCATGGTAGCTGGGTCTATTTCATCAGTGAGCTCTCCAAATTGAAGATGCAACGGTAGAGCTACGCCGTTCTTCGGCATAGGCGTCGCCATTCCTTGTTTACCAGAAAAAAGTTGCCTCGGAATTGGGTCGTTCAACTATGAATATAGACATTGCCTGTACTATCTGTAGTAATGTTGGGTCATCAGATGACAAGAGCGAACCTTAATAAAATTTCCACTTTGCACCGTTGCCCACACTAAAGGTGTTCAGTTTACTCAACTCACTCAAGAGGTACGAAAAGCACAACACTTTTCATGAAGCCTTTACCGTTCTTAGGTAAAGGGTATCCCACAACTAGTTTACAAGGTTGTGCTGTTGTTTTGAAAGATTAGAAAATTATGTTATGTTAACTCCTGAGCATATACTAAACTCAAATAGATAACAAGGAAACTTTTAATCTTCATCTAATTCTGTTTTCACCGGTGTATGAAGGCACATCGTAAACTGTGGCACATCACTATTCGGCAAGCCATAGAAGGGGCACTGCAACAATTTGTAGAACAAAAAGCTGCACTCAGATGAACTTATTAAACTTACTCGTAACTATTCTACAAAGACACCATTTATGTAAAGATTGGGCCGAATCGAATCGCTGGCCGAATCGAAAGAAGACATGATCAGAAAAGGAATGGAAGAAAAATGGAATGCTAAGGAAAGGCTAAAGATTAACCGACCATACAAATTCTACGCGGTTCGACGCTAACTTCAGCTGGAAGAAAAAACACAACGTTTAGATTTTTGTTATTGTGTTACCTGAGTTCAGTCATGATATACACATAAAAACGATCATATCGTAATAAATAATAATTTTAGAAGATAATCGAGAAACAGATTAGCAATAAGCGATATGAACTGAGACAAATTTGGCGTAAACTGCAGGGCAAAGTGCTTCTGTCTAAGGGAAAATAAATGGCAAATTGGTACTCGAATAGAAATGGTGACTTTTGAGGAAATTCCCATCGCCTGCTTACCCTCTCTTAGAATCTGATATTGAAATCGAGCAAATATATGGATGAGGAGTGACAACATTTCGAGAAAGTTACCGTAAAGTGGACTGAATCGGAACAATCAAATCCGACTTCTAATGATGGCCATTCTAAGGAGCTCTGAGCGCCTGAGGATGCCGCTACGCGTGACGTTCCAAGTACACTACTTCTCAGGCTGATATGGTGAATGACAACAGAATACGGAAAATAATTTACAACAACAACTGCGCCTAGTAGTCTTCAACCACCATGGTGGCCTCTTCACTGGAAGATCGCAACTGTGACGATTTGATGAGAAACACCAGGGAGAACAACAGCGAAAAGCACGCTGAAAGTATTACTGATTGGAATCAGCAAATGCTAAACTAACCAGTGGTCAATATCGATATTTCACTCGTTTCAAGATTAAGGCGTTTAAAAAAGACTATATTTCCAAAAGTATGAAAATAACCTCGATTAATGACGATTTGCGAAAAGCATATCGGACCTAAAAAACAGCGCAAAAGTTTCTTTTTATAAATGGCGTAGCTGGTGAAACATTCTTTTTCAAAAGAAAATCGACTCTAATCCTAAGTTCTAGGTATTTGCCCTTCGCTTTTCAGTTCTCTGATTTGATGCCATAGAAGTAAACCATAATTGAGAGAATTCTCGAATTTTTCAACCCCATCCAAGAGCAGTGGTTAAAGAGTAATATAAAGTCAGAGTTTTACTTCTGAAATAGGTTCCAATATTTGTAGGATCAAGTATCAATGTTTTATTTTTCGTCCCCTATGTAACTTGGCCTCATCTCAGTTGTTCATCTATCCCATTTTTCATGAAAATTATAAGGTGTAAGAAATAAAGATGAAAAAACTACTCTAAGAACAAAGACACTTTGGCGTACACTCTTAATGATTTTATATTACAAGTGTAACAAAAAAGTCTAAATAAAAATAAACAAGGAGTTGCGAGCCATGACCCAAGGGTGTAGTGGCCGTGCCAACGAGCTCAGTGGCCCAGTAATAGTTGAGACGAAGGGCTAACAAACACCACATCTACTGATCAACCTATAAACTGCTCCAACACGAAAGACAGAACACGTTCAGTATGTTCCGTCTACAGGAAAATAGACCGCAATTCCTCCGATTTTTCTCAACGGAGTGAATACAGGCACACTACGCTTTACTTTTCGCCGCGCTCGGTTGTGCCTTGAAAAATGGCTCCAAAAAAGATTCTTTATGAGGTATTAAGTGTAGAGAATAGTTTCTCATAAGCCAACTCTGACACAGCATCTGTTTCTTGGAAATTTTCAACTTAATGCAAGATGTACGGCAATAAAACCTTTTGCGGCAAAATAAACAATTGGAATAGTATTTGTTGAAATCAGTGCATACCCTCATTTCTGAGGGTTATGTGTTAAATACCGCCAAAAGACGTTTCTTTATCAAGAACGTATGAGTATAACTCACAAAATAGGACAAAATAGACCCTCTGTGGAACGAGGAGCATGAAAAGTGAAGCCAGTACTGCAGCCAATAAAAGCAGTAAGCAGCCGTAACAGAGGTACCGACAGGCCAGTCGACGATTCTAAACATTATAACACGTATGAATAATTAGTTCTTTATATAAAAGTACTAGCTTAAAAATTATTTAAGAATAAGGTGTAAGAGAAGTGTTGATGCTATTTCCACTATTAGTGAACAGTTTTGAATCACCACGGAAAAGATGACCCTAAATGAAAAAACTTCTCAGGAAATTGGGCTGAACACCTAAGATTGACCTCTTAGTCGGGTTAAGTAACCCTAACGAAGACTAAAATGTCAAAAGGTGTTTGGTGAAATCACGTCCTCACTGTCAAATTTAAAAAAATAAAATACGGAGATTTGTGCTTGGAAATCTCTCTAACGGAAACCGTTATACAGTACGTGACTTTAATTTTTAAGGGGCTGTTCAAAAAAGCGAAAAATCGAGAAAAGTTGTTGTATAGTTTTACATAGCTTCCTTGCATCTGCAAGGAACACAGAGCTCGCACTATGTGGATTGCGCTAGTCACCGGTGCTTTGCGGTAGTGATTAGCCACGAAGGATAAGGGCAAGGCTATCGATGTTAATCAAGTCCTTAGAGATACATCCGCACTCGTCTCCACCAGACATCGAAAAGGTCATTGAATTCCTATCTGGCTCTAAACAGTGACTTCCAGTGGCTTACAGTTGTATCAGGTCAATGTTTCTATCCTCTCACAAGTCCGGTACCACATTACTGACAAGGAAGCGGTGGAGGGACCAGTAACCCTAGGAACGAGATTGAACGGGCGACCGATCTAGTATTTACAACAGAGCATTTCTAAACACTGCGCCACAAGTGCTGTAGTGAATAACAATGCATTTAAGGCGTCTGAGGCATGATCATAAAACATGGTTACCGTCTGAATAATTCGTATCCCAATTCAGTTCCACTTTTTAAACCGTCTTCGTTCAAATCGACACTATTCAAAAAATTCTGCTCGTGGACCAGATTTCTTAGTACAATCCATTTTTAAGAGTATAGATAATAAAAGTATACAAAAACACAATTTTAGGTTAACCATCAGTTTCAAGACTAACAACAAAGGAAAAAATACGACAAAATCAACGAAGTTTTAATTCGAAATTCGGTGAGCGAAAAAGTAGCTGCTCACATGGCGACCGACTGAAACTCGATTGTAGCAGAATGGACAAACAACTGCTCCGCAAAGACGATGAAACTGAATTGATTACATCACATCTATTTTCATTAATAACATAAGCAACATTTCTGTAAACCATTTAAAGAAACCATGAATTTTCAAAGTGCATTCGCGTTTTAGCCACATAACGAAAGTGCGCAATTAACACGTCCCAACCATTGTTAACAATGCATAAGGTCAAATCAGAGTTTTCCATCATTTTCACAGTGCAAACATACCGTGCTTGTTTTACCACAGTAAATCGTCTAGTCAGCTGAATCACCTACTCTTTCATTGATCGTCCAGTTACTCAAACAAAGTCTCCATTTATCGTGGTAGAGTGTAAGAGGTGCCTCAGCGTAATTTGCTTGCGACTCCGCCACGAGGCCAATCAAACAGAAAACTCTGTTCGGACCGAATGCTGTGCAATCGAAGAAGCGAGAGAAGCGAACCACTCAGTTTACTGCAGTATTAAGGATCGATTTCGGTAAGGAAGTTGATGGCCCAAATGGGCATAAAATCCGTGATTTATTACGATGAAGTCTATTTCATTATAACAGTTTTCACTGTGGATTCCTACATCCAACATAGGTAAGGTTCCGAAGTAGCAATTTAGTAGAAGACCTTGATCACAGGGATAAAATCAGAACATCTCACTGTTTTTTGTATTCCAAACCGCGGTTCTTCACGAGTGATTCTTCAGATGTTTTCCTAGAGTCGACCATGGTTTTTAAGTAGCTATCTGTGACACTGGAGGTAGCGTATCCTCCATCGTACAACTTAACCAATTCCATATAAAACTCCTTGAGCTCGTCTCCATCACAGTTTGAAATTGGTGCGAGGACGATGACTATAAGAAGGTGCAATAGTCAACATCCTATAACGCCAACGCTGTAACTCTATTTCCTGACTTTCCAGCGAACAGTCCTTGTTATCATCAGAAACAATGTTGAGTGAGCCGTTTCCTCTCTTAAGAGCTAGACGAATGACTCCACATTTAGTCTTCTTAGTTTGCACCATCACACTCCCAGTGCTAGCTTGCGTAAATACATACGACCGCTGTAGTCCATGCAAATTAAGCTACTTAGAATGACACTTAGATTTCAGCTCTTTTTTGAAAAGGGCCCTTTATTTTCTACTCTGTTCCCAGCTATAAATACAAACGGATAGCTCGGCGGAGACTGGTGCACGAAGTTGTATGCTAGCAGCAGCTTGTTGATTTCTTTCAGAATAAAAGACCAAGAGCGTGTTTGCTGATAGCGATTCAGAAGCACCGCCCATTCATTCTTCATGCTGTCGATGGCTGTGTTTTAGTCGAATTGATGCACAGGATCATGTACATCGGATGCAGAAGGTCTAAGTCAGTAAGCCAGAGCAGGGATTCGAAGTCTGTCTACTGAATACATCTTCGCCATAGGGCAAATACAAGGTCACGCTAGGACACAATAACCACCTATTCGCCACTTGGAGATGCTTTATGTGGACCATTTGGCACGAGATCCTTCATTGGGGAAAACTGAGCATGATCGTTCGCTGACAAAGTAAGTTGTATGAAACTGCTGACAGTCCTTGGTGACTATAATACTAATGAATATTCTTGTTTATGATGGCATAACCTACCAAGAAGTGTCCACCGCAATGTGGACACTGGTAGCGTGGCGAGCACACATCCCGTGGGTAGCGCACCTTGGAGAGGTTAGGGCCTGGAATAAATACTTCAGTTACTTGAAGGGCGTGTCTAAATCGTCAGCATAACGCTATGTATTACAAGAAAAAAAAACTGAAAGGAAAAACTGTTCCTTTTAACAAATCAATGACTGCGTGCAAATATATCAAGATGAGGTCGAAAAAAGTCCTCATACTTTGAAAACAGAATAACCCTAATATGATCTAACAAAAGGACCAAGCTCCTGCCCGTAGAACGAAAACGACGATAGCGCATCTCGAGTGTGATTTTGAAGAATATCTCACCAAGCACCAAAAAGTCTGAAAGCTTGGATTTCGAGCCGCTCCATCGTTAGCTGGTTCGAGAATCACTCAATCACTGAAGGACACCGAAGTTCCTTATTTGGATCACCACCGTTGAGAATTCACTCGAACAGGAGTTGGAAGTTGCAAGTAGTAGTCTAAGTCGATACAGTGGGACCCGTGAAGTCGGCACAGCAGGCAGTTTGGAAAACCTCATTTTATTCTTCATTTTATACTGTATTGAGTTATGAACGTAATACCTTCCAAATAGTAATGCATAAAAATGAGAAAATAAAGCGTCTCGCTGTGGATACCTGCAGGATAGGGAGGGAGCGCTTCGAACGGGAATGACTGTCCCGGAGGCCATGAAAAGTGCTGCATTTTAGAGGGCAGCGTGTTCGTTTCTGTTGTGCTCTCCTTCATTTTGCCTCTGAAAGGCTGAATGTATGCATAATAGAGTTCTCGGCAGCAAGAAAGGAATCGAAGAATTCTTCGTTCGAAAAATCAAACCGAAACACAACATGGTAATGATTCACACATAACGCCACAACGTGAGCAAAAAATAAAATCATAGAAAACAATTATATGCGTTAAGAGTTTGGGAGAGGTCTGGTGGGACAATGGATATAATTATTAGGCGAAATATTATCCCAGAACGGAATACAATCAAATAAGACGCCTTCACAATGACAATACAAATGGGGCTCGTTTCAGTGCCTGGCAAAGAAAATAAACCGGTGTCTATGAATACTAGTTACCGTTGTGGTATTAGAAAGGAGGAGTCTATCCGCATGAACCTTGACGCACTTTTAGGTCATTTAATGTGCATTAACAGCCGGCACGTTCTTCCAAATAAAAAAGAGTTACCAAAATATTTGCTGATATGAACCTAAAACTCAGGTATGAAAATGTTCTATAAAAAGTGAAAAAAAACAACCAAAGTCTCACTAAGAAAGTTTCATTCCATTTTTCTCACCCTAATCTATGCCCTAATTCTTTAATTATCGGTATAGTCAAAAGCTTATCTTATTTCAAGAGCGCTATAGAAAGCAGAGCCTTATTAGTCACAACGTTTTGTTGACACAGTGAAGCTTTTAATAAAGTAATGATGGAAGAGATGTATAAACGATGCATTGAAATCTACTAAATTAAAAATTGCTACCCGACGAGAGATCATTAGATATTCTACAGCATGGATAAACGTCTAAAGGATTCGAGAAGCAAGTGAAACGTCCCTTACTTTCGAATCAAACTGTACTTAATAAATGGGACATTTATACGATCGAATACAAGTTCAGGAAAGTTTTGAGTGTTTATAGAGAATAAAAAGACCAACATAGTGTCTCTTTCTCGTCGGCAAAACAATGAAATATGCAGAAGAACCCACTTGAAGATGTTTTTTCTCGTAGAACGAATGCCGTTATCGCGCGAATGATGGCAATCAACTTGCAAAACGAAAGAGAGAGAAATCGCGGTCACAAGCACACAAATACGAATACGTGGCGATTTCGTGGCGATAAGATCGAATTGATGAGCATCGAATCCGTCGAATACTTGGGAGATGAGATGCTCTCGGATCGACACATTCCACGACGGATTTCGACACCACAGCGGAAAGAACTGGTTACTCACGACCACAGCCAGTATCGTTCTCCAACCAAATGTGCTCCCTGTTTTTGGCCTAAACAAACGCGCAACTCGAAGGTAAAGATCTTTAATGCCTTAGTCGATTACTCTACCTCAGAAGTGAAATTTTATGAGCTTTCGTTACACAAAGAACGAAGATTCCCTACGGATGGTATAAAACTAGTATCATAAACACCTTGTGTTCTTAACGAAACAGAAAACAAAGCATAGCAAATAACGAAGAGTTCGGAAAGGAAGCCATTCCAGCCAAAAATGGATGTGTTTTTACTGAGAAGAACAACCATTTAATCATCAAAGGCAGCCGAAGTGTGCGATAAACAACATAAAATGGAAGTTGAGAGGTGGGAGCAGAGCCGAACCAAAGTCGATGGAAGGAAACGATGTTGGAATTTTTTTCGCTAGACAGCACCTGTTAAACAGAAGACGAATCCAATGCCGTTTGCGGAAAACAAGTGCAATTCACTATTTAAACGCTGTAACAAACAGAAAAAGCTCTCCCACGACCAGTGTAGGCTAACCTTGATGCATTAAAATTTGCGGCCACGCAAAGCTTAGCCCAGCGTCGTTTTTTCCATTCTAGCATGTTCTTCATTCTCTAATATTATTTTGTTTTTAATCCACTAAACGGTTCCCATTTATAATCTCTTTTAGAAAAATATGCCTAGAAGGATCTGGATGAAACAAGTTACTTTTTAGAGGAAAAGGTGCTTTTCGAAAAATTAGATAAAGACAGAAAGCATACCTAAATAGCCTAGACTCAATCGTACAGTGTTGAGAATAAGTGCAGATCACCAACAGTTGTCTAAAATGTATTTCGAAGGATTTCTACTGATTAACGGCTCGTAAAAGAACTCGTAACATATTAGTAAAATTGATAGAAAGCGAAAATCTAATGCGCATAATGGTGAACGTGGGTGAAAATCTGACCTAAGGAACAAAGGCCTAAGGGTCCTAAGGAAACAGAACAAAAACGTCTCGTTTATGAATAATTCATGCAAACAAGAAGAGGATCTGCCATTCATGGTCCTGAAATTCGCTTAATCGCATGGAAAATCCGCAATAACTATAAGCGGCAACCCAACCGTACAGAGCTGTGTTGGAAAAGGCGTTGAGGTGGTAAAAACGCAGTTAATTTGGGTTATGATGAAGAGGGCATTAGGCCTCCTGGCACTCGGCCTCTTGCTAGAAAGACATTAGCACAGGTGCAGAGAGCAGAATAAAGTAAGACGAATGAATGTGAATAACTGATGTTATTGCGACTAGACATGCTAAAAACCACGAGAATTAGTCTAGATGCAGAGTAAGGAACAAAAAAAGAGGTGCCAGATAAATTTTTTGAAAAACTTGCAAAAAAATGCAAAAATATAAAGCATACGTACAGTTGAATGGTCCATCATCATAATGAATCGTATGACGTTAGCATAATTTCTATGTGAATGATAACTTGCCAAACGGGAACAATTTCCTTTCAATGGAGTTAGTGACATTACTCCCGCTATGACTTTCCCAACTCACCATTACAGGTAGTCGTGGATTCTTTAGGATATAAGCGAGACTTATCACTACCAACTAGGCTACCACCGAGCCTTTGGTGATTCTTGCACTGACCGACCAATTCTCACCGTGAGAGACACTGCTGGCAGAATCCCCGCTCTACGTCACAATTTAGCACCCAGGAACACCTTATATCAAGCACGCAATTACTCGATACGGTAGAAATCCTATTTTAGGCAAAACATGAAGTTGCTTGGTAGAAATAGCTAGCAGTGCTAAACTATTAGAGGAACTCCAGCGAAGTCGGACTACAATGAAGAGGCTGTGATTCACTGGCTTGCAGCCAGACGACGACGGGTTTGATGACGCTCGAAAGACCATTAACGCGGAAGGGTTGTCAGAAAACACGCGTGCCAAACCGATACCAGAAATGAGATTGGTCTTAGTCGCATTTTATACCAGAACCACGCATTACACGCTACAGCAAAGTTATTTCCTTCCAAAGCACAATTTTCATTACCATCTATGCGTAATACTTTTGAGGATTGTGACCATATTAAGCGTGTCCTATTCATTATTGGATTTATTTGTTCCGTCTGCTTGAAATATACTGATATTTCCATCCAATACCTGCAAGTCCTGTCTAAATCTTCAAATTGAACGGTAAATAAAGAACAGGTTGCTGCTAGTTACCAGGTGAAGGTGTGTTTTCGCCGAATGTCGTCTAAAGACAGACTGAAGAGCTGTGCTTGAGAGTGCTTAAGTAAATCAACGAACAGCTATACAGCTAAATTTATCACATAACGCTACCATAAAATCGACCAAGTAAATTAAAATATAAACTTTGGCTTAAGTTACCAAACCTGAGCTTCTTGGAGAGAAGCAAGGAGAGAGAAAAAAGCAAGGATGGTATTAGGAATCGAATAAAAATCATAGCATAAAGAAGACAAATCCTAACATCTTCAGTCACCTAAACGGTGAGGTTTGGTTACAGTTTTCCGCTGGCATGATGCTCGTAGAAAGTTCGTTGCTCGATTAGAAAAAACTCGTTTTATTTTGTTGGTTATCGTGGAAGCAGCAGAAAGACATAAACGCTACCATAAAATCGACCAAGTGCTGGATGAACAGAATGATGAAGTTATGAGAAGGGCTTACTACTATCAACACTTTTTTTTCAATTTTTATTGTGCTATAGTAGCGCTGAGCGCGTTTAGGGCATTGGATAGAGGCGCTCCATAGTATATATTGGATCGATCTCGCGCCTCGGGCTCATAAAGCCTTCCATCTCTCCGGGGTCAGCAAATTGGTACCAGACGTGTCTGGGAGGATAACAGCACTGACTCGACGTACCGGTAACCCACCGCGAGTCACTGGCCAGATATGCACTCTGTCACTTCTAACAATGCTTAATGAGGTTGATTGCATAACGCATCTCTCAGTGATTGATCAGATTGATCAACGCCAAAAGCTTTATCCTCTTATCCTCTTACTACCGTTGTGCGATAAAAAAAAGCAACAGGGAATTTTTCAGAAATGTCCCGGATCAAATAAACTGGGTACGACGCTGATTATTGTACTTTATTCTATTATTATCTTCCGATATCTTCACTATTAGCGTTTTTTAAAAAATTCTACGTGACCAGTCATCACATTCCTCCCAACGCTATACTGCCTCATCTTGGCTAGAACGTGTTCCTGGACAAATCACCATGAGAAGTGCAGGAAGACATAACGTTGTCCACCTGAAGGGAATCCCATAGTCGACATGGATGATCCTCGACGTAAAAAAGCAAAAGAAGAAACAAACTGCGAGCTCCAGAGAATTTCTTGCCGGCAACATCTGTAGATTCCATTGGTTTTTTTAATCCAAAAAGTTAAACATGGCGGTTCACATGTCTGCCCACACTTAAATGAGTTAGAAAACATTCCGTCGACCATGTATGCACTGAAAGCAAAACGTAACGTTTTCGTAAGCCACTGGGTAATCAAGAGCCACTAAAGGCCTTCGAGATCTGCTACAATTCTGTTCGATGTTTTATTGCGCAGTCTTTGTTTACATAATAGTACTGTAAACAATATACGATATAAAAATAGTTCGCCTGAAATATAGTGATGTGCTACGAACTGGCCATTTGAGGTAAACTTAATACGTAAATATTTTCTTCGAAACTGCATTTGTGAATTTGTTTTCGAGATGATGAAAAGAAAGCAATCGGCTTGCAGATCTTATAGAGGCAATGGAGGTAATGAATGGAAGAGACAAAGAATTCGGTGCTGCCTTCATCTCATCGACCTCACGCTGGTCTTCTGTCCAAACACATCCTGAAAACGAAGACACTGTGTAGGACAAAAGAAGATTTCGAGGCTCGGACCTAGACTAACGGTCGAAGAAAACAAATGCCACCATACATACCAAGCCGAAAACGTCCTGAATTGGAATGATAGCAGGTGAGCAGCAGTCGTCAGAAACCGTGCTCCATCTGATTTCAAAACCTTAATAAGAAAACAACAACACGATGGTTAGACAGAAAATATGATGCTATCTGTGACCCTTAAAAGAGCGGAACCTATTAGGAGATCATGCAAAATCTCTATTCAAGCTCTCAAAAAAATTTCCTCTAAAGTCCATATGCAAAGTTTTTATCTGATGAAATTAGTTTGGCCACTCATTATTATCAGAGAAGGCTTGCTAGATGCACGATTCTTCACTACAAATTGATGATAAGCCTAAGATCGGAGCAACAAAATGATACGTTGATGACAAAGCTGAAGAGGAGTAAGATCTTTTAAACAAAACTTATTCCTGAATCAACAAATCTTTTTATCCCTTCACTGTTCCATTGGGATCACGCGCGCAATGGTTAGAGCCGACAAGAAATGTCCACTGGATCTACCGTTGGTTTGTTCCCATGCTCTAGACTCACCAAGCCTTCCATCCTTCTTGGACGGCCAAATTGGTACCGGATCTGCCTGTGAGGATAGCAACTGGCTCGATACATTGGTAGGCCACCGCGAATTATTGTATAAACGGGATATGATTTAACTCACGCTTGATGAAGTGGAATGCATGCGTGACGCATCCCTAAAGGATCGATCAATGCCGAATGCCTTATTCTTATTCCTATTGTTCCATAATTTTTATTCAAACATTCCATTCGCCTTTCTCAGCATAGTCAGCCATTCCCTTGATCAAAAAGAAGTCCTTTCAAGATGTCCTAGCACAGTTGTTTATAAACGTTTAGTAGAGCGGTTCGAGCACTGAAAGTTGACCGAGTGAAGAGAATTCTTGCTCCATCGCGATTACTCAGTTGGAGATAACTTGTTGCATTTGCGTCAATAAGAGTTGAAAGTTTTGTCAATAAAGCCTCGTCAAAAAAACAATACACAACTTACGAAAGCAATGCACCAAGAACAAAAGAAAAATAAATACGCTTCCTATGAATCTACTGGCGAAAAATTGGACATAGTAGCGAGAGCAAATAGAAGGAACATGCTCAGTCATATGTTGACACGGCAGAGAAAGACATTCAGAAGACCTTATCTTGTTATCTTTGAGACCACATTGAAAAACTGTAGCTAGAAAGTGCACGAAATAACTATGCAATTTCTCCTAATTAGATTTATTTCGAAGAGCCAAGGTAAGAATTAAATGGAAAAATGCTACTTATGAGTTCTATAATGCTGAGATATTTGCAAAACTCCGGACTGCAGGTGCTTGCCGTAGGGAACGAACGCGCTATTGTCCTTTCCGTGGAGTAACGCCTTCACCACCACACAATGCGGGTCCTTCGTTTCGCCTGTCTCTCAGCTATAGCCTCAGCTTACCTGGGTTCAATGCCGATTTGGACTCCCTAAATCAATCCCGTTGACGGGTGATTGCTGATGGCAGAAGATCGATAAAACTAGCTGAGAGACAAGCGAAACGAAGGACCTGCATTGTGTGGTGGTGAACGCGTTACTCCCTTACTCCCCGGAAAGGACAATAGCGCGTTCGTTCCCATCGCAGACAACTGCGGTCCGGAGTTTTGCAAATTTCTCAGCATTATAGAAGTTATATTTCGCAACATACCCTACCGTTAAAAAAGAATAGGCAGTAAATAAAAAGGTTAAGATTTTAAGATAGCTACTTATGCGGTTTTTTTTTGCTTTTTAAAGCCAGCAAGACTAATGACGTCTGCATGGGATTACGTAGGCGTTCTGAATAGCCGACAGCTGTGAAGAGCATGCAGTCTTTTTTTAAAAAAATTATTCGCCTCATCGAGAATGAAGAGTGTCTTGAAGAAGGAAGGAGGAGAATTTATGCGAAGTCGGATCTGTGCTGTTTCACAGACTCTGTGTATGGACAAGTCGGGGTGTACTTTGTACAAATATACATATATATATATATATAATAAACTAAAATGCTTCATGGTATACAATTGATCAGATGGATTACGAGAAAAGAAAATTTAAAAAAAGAATGCTAAGGACAGTAAGAAAACTAAGGATCTAAAGGACAGTTCCCAGGATCGACTTTCTAGTAACCTCAGCATTGGAATATGAATGAGTCGTTTTCTTGTTCAGCAATCGCGAGGTTTTCATATGGCGCATATGAACGCGATATGCGACTATAATCAGCTGTTTTAAGCTTCCTCATTGGAAGTCACGTAAAAAGCGGCTCTGAAGAAGGCGATACTGCCGAAACGTCAGCTAGCGTTGTATTGTATTGTGTTTCTCTATGGAAGTAAATGTATGCTGTTTAAAAACCTCGCGATTGCTGAACAAAAAAACGACGCGATCTAAAGGACATTTCTACATCAACTAAACCGCAAACGTGACGACTGCCACGAATTGTGGAGAAAAATTTGAAACGTCAGGAGTTAGAGGAAAGCCGCCGTCTAAAAACGAAAAATCAACTTCCACTATTGTGGCCGAAAAGACAGCGCTGGAGGGAATAAAATGGAAGTGTTGAATGCGCTGACGCTGGCCATAAGCCGAGGAGACGAATTCCCATGGAGCGGGGACAACTCGTTCGACAACGGTGGCGCCCGTTCGCCGGCCACTCCCCTCACCCACGGACGAATTGATTCGATAGACCCGCTGTAAACTCCTGCGAAAACGATTTCGAATTTTCTGGAGAAAAAAACACAGAAGATCTTATCAGCGGGCAAGGACAACAGGATCAGTACGGAGTTCCTGATTTCCTGTCCATTCCATGAAATGGGAAATAATCACAAGACCGAAAAATCTAAACGTAGAATAGAAATGACTTGGGTCGTAGCGAATCTTATTAGGAATTTATTACTACGCACAAATCTTGTCATCGACAAGAATATTAATCCTCTATTAAAAATATGCCAAAAGTTCCTAAGACTTAGTTTCCACATTACCTTAGCAATAATCAATAAGCTGCTGTTAAGTTCATCATGAGCTGACAGGAGGTGGTTAACAATTTCCAGCATCAGTCGTTTCTATAAGTGCTAACAAGCTCTTTTCTTTTTGTTAAGGCGGCGTGTAACGAAGTAGCTAGAGGTTCCTTGCAATGCACATCTGGTCTATTCCGATTCCCCAGCTAAGCCTCGCTAAGCCTTCCATCTAAACTGAGTCGGCAAACTCTTACAAGAGATGTCTGGGAAAATAGAAGCACAGAGTTGAAACACTGGTGGGCTGTCACAAGTCACCGTACAGGCCAGACCATTCCATCAGCTTTAACGACGACCAATGTAATTCTATTCATGGCCATACCTCACGGATTAATCGACGCCGATGGCTTTATCCTCCTATCCTTTGCAGTGTCTGTGGAGAGGAGGATTTGACACATTTAAATGAGAGATCCCAATCCTATTTTGAAAACACTCATAGTTTCTTGAAAAAAATTTACTTTGAATTTCATTTCAATCCAAATTCTTGAAACGTTCACGTTCCTAAGTTATTGTACCTAAGCTTGTCAATGAAACCTTTAGAGCGTTAGAGACAAAACTGTGTAAAAGTGTAATATGTCCTCTCAAGGAAACTCAAGTGCTCTATTGGTCGCAAAATCTATGCAGACATCCTCAATGGACTAGGCGCCTCCCACGTCCACGTAGAACCAGAGAGTTATTTAGGACTCTTTTTTCAAAGCTAATTGCTTTTTTGTTGGCGGTGATAAAATCTAGTCGAAAAATCGCATGTCTCTAAAAGTGAGCATGCTTCCAGTTTCAAAGAAGAAAGAGTGAGAAGGAGATGTCCATTAGTTCGACTGTACTCAGGTCCGACCAAGCGATACAAAGGCTGACGACTGTCTCTGGTGAGCGTCAGGGAGCGTCCTAGCACAACCGTCCCAAGTCTTTCACGCTCTCTTGATAAGCAAACCAAGCCTTTATGAAGCAGCTGAACTGAGACAAAAATCTCAAAGTTATCACGGATAATGAATGAAGTGAACGAGTGAAAAAAGTGCTGTGATCTGCACAATATGTGACCACAGATCATGTAAAGAAAAATTTGAAACGGTTATGTTGTCCTCGAGGACTGATGTTGTGTGAAGCAATTAACGTTAATAATAACAGTGCTAAAAAGGATAATAACAATAATAGCAAGAGTAGTAGAAAATAATGACGATTCTTACTTGTATACTTAAATGGTCCGTCTTCACTGGTTGTGCAGGTCCCATTATAATTTCCATTCTCCGGAGATTTGCTGGTTAAGTCACTGTGGTTCCCTAGAGTTCCGAAGTCAGCGAGGCCAAAGTCTGCCACTGGTCGTCACCACCACAGGTAGTCGCAGCGCTTGTGGATCAGAGGGAGATTTGCCACCATGGGACTAGTTTGATGCCAGGATGGTGGTGGATCCTGGTATTTATTTATTCTTAGCTCGGTTTCTCGATGGAAACACCGGGGCTTCTCAGCTTGGGAGATCCTACTGGAGGGATGAATCCCTCCGCTGTACATCGTAGCCCGACACCCAGGAACACCTCCCAGCCAAGAAGAGGCGATAAACCGTTGGCAGAAAATAGTGACAAAAGAACCGATAAATAATAACTGCTTTTCTATCGGTTATTGAAACCTGCACAAATTGTACATCTCCATTGTAAGAAATTATAAAGTTGTTCTATAAAATAACTAAAGTCGTTAATCATTTCTTCATAGTCGACTATCTTATAACAGCTCGCAGGATCGACTTTCTATTAACCTCGGCATTGGAGTATGAATGCGTCGGTTCCTTGTTCAGCAATCGCCAGGTTGTTAGACATCATAAATTTACTTCCACAGCAAAACACACGATGCAATACAACAGTAGTTGACATTTCGGCAGTATCGCATTCATCAGAGCCTGGAAGGGTATACTAATATACAATTTACTAGGCCAAACGCTTCAATAACACATACAAGAAGATGAAATACTTTACAGTAATTACATGTCGGACAGATTCTCAGAAAATGCACTGCTTTTAAGGTGCCTTCCCGTGCCAAGCTGCTGATTATGTCATTGCCATATCGATTTTCTTCTTTCTGTGTGTTATTGGAGCGTTTGGCCTAGTAGATTGCATATCAGTATACCCTTCCAGGCTCTGAAGAAGGCGATATTGCTGAAACGTCAGTTAGCGCTGTATTGTATTGTGTTTTTCTATGGAAGTAAATGTATGCAGTCCAACAACCTCGCGATTGCTGAACAAGAAAACGACGCATAGCAGACTATCATTTCATTGGCGATGATTTCTCTCAGTAGGATTCCTACAAAGATGAAAATCAGTTCTAATAACTGTGACGCTTTTGCTTTGGCATCAGCTAAGTTTTCGTCAATTGTTTCAACAATAATAATAGTGCATCGGATTAAAATGTTCAACAGAAGAAGTGACCAATTTCATTCTGTTTGTTTAACCACACCACTCAACAAACACAGAGGTTATACCGTCGGAAGCAACTACTGTAACACTCAAGACTGACAAAAAATGACAGTGTAGACTTGTTGATGGTAGGTTATGTAGTGACGGCACAGTCCGTTTGCAAGTTTATGTACAAAATCCGACAAAAATACCAACAATACGCCATGATTTGTAGTATTGTTTGTTACTTGATAGTGCGGACTCCGCAGAAAACCTAGTTCAGATAGCAATGAATTTCCAAGTACGGAAAAGTTTCTGTAGTATAAAGCGTGTATTTCTAGGCAGTCGCGAAAATTCCAGTGACAGCGTCTTAGGGCTAACGCGCTGGTACGCTTAGCACGTGGCATTCCTCGGTGTTAGGTGATGAAGCACATTTCTATCTTGTCAATAGAAGCACATACATATTTAGATACGTAAATGAGCAGCGTTTACATTTCGTGCAACTCTTTCGTTGATTTTATTTTGTGGAAGTCGTCATTTACTCAGATAGTTTCACTCGTGTGTTTGTTCGGCTGACATTTCACAATTTCTTGTCTTCTCTCTTCACTGACAACGAATGCTGGTCGATAATGGCTTTCTTTGGAATCCCGAAATAGCCGCTTTTTGGAGTGTTCCTAGGACTTGTCCATAAGTAGTCGACAACTCTTGTGGATTGCAGAGAGATCAGCTGCTTTGAGAAAAAAATTTTACTAGTCTGCTAATCGGATCAGTGTGATAACCGATTAACGACGATGTAACAGGAGAAAAAGATCTGTGAAATTACTGGAAGCCACTGCCGTTGTGTAATCTTAGCAATCACAAAAAGTTCCTTTTGTCTTCAAAACAAGCACCGGTTGACAGATTTTTCTCAAATGAACGAGGTGTGTACTCGGCGCCTTCAGCTGCAGCACCATTGATGGAAAATGCCAAAGATATTGAGAGAAGACTACAACAACAAAGACTGCGGTGCTTTAGTCCTCATCCTGTCTGTTTTCTTAGTAATCAAGTGCGATTTGTTGAGTATTAAGCGAACAAAAATACTAGGAGCAGGTTAGTAAAGACTACGTGGTGACAAAAATTAATACTTGGCATCCACGTATAGTTCTCCAAATTTGCGTCAATCAAGGGCTTCAGTGCGCAACAATCATACAAATTCCACAAAAAACGAGAAACAGAAAGGAAGAACAACGGAAATGGAGTATCAACTGTATATAAAGGATTTCCAAAAGCCAAGTTAAAGCTATGAAGCCGTGGCTTAGTTGTATGGCTACACTATAGGAGGCCATTTGAGATGTACAAATATTGACCTTCTATCAGATAATAGGCGGACGTGTAGCGCAGTGGTCGGAGGCGCCGTGCATTACACAATGGGATCGATCCCGGAGCCGCAGGTCCATCACGCCTTCCATCCTCCCGGGGTCGGCAAATTGGTACCAGACTTGCCTGCGAGGATACCAGCACTGGTTTGATAAATCGGTATGCCTCCGCGAGCCATTATAATGGCCAGATAGGCATTCAATCACCTCCAACGATGCTTAATGAAGTCCAGTGCATGGCACATTCCTCAGGAATTGATCAACGCCGACAGCTTTATCCTTCTTCTATCCTATGAAATAATAGCAACCACTACAGCATTTTATTTTAACTGCTAATAACTCGTTAAAAATTTTTAAATACATGACCCAAACACTGTGCTTTCTCCTCTACAATTTACCAACTCCATCGTATTTTAAATTGAAGTAGTGATGTATCACCATATATCCTTTCTACAAGCACAGTTGCAAAAAAGTGGGATCTTTGATGATTCCACTTGGAACCTCAGCTAGGCATCCAGCCTCAAAAACAGCTGCGGTTGTGACGTAAAATGCAAAAAACTTACAATTCGAAAGCCCGTGGCAAAAAAGTCGGAGTGCCGGACCGCAGCTATCTTCGAACATATAAGAAAAAAGAAGGCTAGTCCAAATAGCAAAATTTCCGATCTCATAGAAGTGTAATGGACGTCGGGTAAAAATTCGCCAAAGTTAAATTAGAAGAAGAACAAGAACGGGTTGAAAACGACAAAAGGCACTTTAGCAAACACACTGGCTTTTTGCTACGACATGTTACTATCGGAGCTGCACGCTATCTAGAACGATACTGTTAAAACACATTGAATGACACTTAAGATAAGTCATCACAAAGACAACTGTAGAAAGATTGGAACGACAACAGCAGATAAGACGACTGCACGATAACCGGATGGCAAGAAATTTAGAAGCACCGGTAGGGCACAGGGAAATCTCATGGAAAGGTTAGAAAGAGTGGATGGAATAAAGCATAACAGGCGAAATTAAGACAGAAAACTGCTAAAGATTTCTATTTTCTGTTATTTACTCCTCAATACTACAGAAAATTCAAATTCTCCGAACTCGGGGAATTGGTTACAGACTTCTCTGCGAAGAACCCACTTTTCGTAATTCAAGTAGGAACGCTCCAGCCCTGCTATCGCAGAACTCCAGGGTGAATTATCCGACAACCATTCCTTGAAGTCGAAACGAAGATGGAAAATTCTCAAGCAGCCCCGAAGCCGAAGGTTCGAAGTGTTTTGTATACAGTGGATTCAAGAATCGAACAGAAAAAGTTCAGGGAACCCCACAGTAGGTGCGATGACGGATCGTGCAAAATAAAAACAACAAAAAAGCAATATACTCTTCAGGACATTCTCACATACGAACTGCATAATTTGTAATAGAATACTAGGAACAGCAAATTCAGTCAAATTCTATTATAAATCTTAGAAAAGCAGATCAAATGATAACCTGAAGGTCGCCTTTACGGAAATGGTGTGACGTACAAATGCTGTCCAGTGAGAAATCGAAGGCAAATAAAATGTTCTTTCATAGAGGCGTCCGCTGACAAAGTGGACCGTTTTCGACGTCACTTTCCGTATATAAGACTGTGCACCCCATTACGGCCATGAGAAAGCCTTTGTTTCTTTTTTGGATTCATTCTGAGTCGATAACTGAATATTCGATAAGATGAAAAGTGCATATACGTTCCTAAGGAGTGCTTAGCAAAAATACGTTTCACTGACATTTCGGAAAAGAATCGAAGATAAACTGACGGACGAAGTGGAAAGCCATTTGCCGTCGAGCAATTGAAATGGATAGCCTGCTCACGAGGATCACGTTCCACGAATATCTAAACCGTTAAATGAACGTGAATAACTCAGTGGATAATCTCGGAGGAATGCACTGCACTGCTTACGACAATGGTTCTTATGCTTGTCTGACCGAGCCGAGAGTTATTTTAGCGCTTTATCTGATAAAATACAAAATACAAAATACGCTAACACCTTTGCGGTGTCGAGAAGTTTTTTATCCTAGCAAATACAAGGGAGGGCAGCTACAGCATGAGCAGACGCGCTTTCAATCCATCAGCCGTCCACTGTGGGCGAATCATCGACGACATAGAAAATTCACTTACTTGATACATGATATATTTATTTATATGATGCTACAAACTGATCTTCTTTAGTTGATGCGACGTTGGTATCTGTCTTCGTTGTCGTTGTTGTAGGTGTTGTTGATCGATGGCTGACGTTTCGGCGATTTCGCCTTCCTCAGAGCCTGGACGTATTTTATGTAAGAATACTCTAATTACTCGGTGGAAAAAGGGCCAAAGTATTAATGAAGATCGAACTTTTAAATAGACGTCATATTGAACAGAAAGACCACTCACCGTGATGTTACGTGTGGGACTGACCCACGCGTTGTTTTCGTGGAGTAGCGAGCAAGACACACCCAGGGGTCAAAATATCATTTTGAAATAGGGCGACAGGTCACGCGTGATATTGAGGCATTCCTCTTTCCGGTTCATCTTTGATTTTTTGAAATTTATCTAAAACGCCTCAAGAGTTTTGCGCGTTGATGTTTTTGATTCCTGCGCTAGGATCCGCACAGTCACTTCAAAATCATCGCCGTTGTGCTTTTGTGCCCTAGGCATACCTAGAGGAGTGTTTAGACGGATTTTAACTTTCCCATCCAGATGTCCTTTTATGCGGACACAAAGTGGTCTACCCGTTTCCCCAATATATTCCTCACTGTATGCGTTACATGAGATCAAGTATATTGTACCTAAACTCATGCAATCTCCGTCTCTCCCGTTAGGACAGATCATACAGTTTTCTGAGCTGAACAAATGATCATAGAGACAGTTTCGAACTAACTGACGGCGTAGGGTATTGGGTGGGATGTCAATAAACGTTACATAATTTCCAAGACCACTTTTTCTTAAGCACTTTTTAATGGCGTGACTTACTTCATTTGATATGAAGGGTAGCTTAAAGGAGATCTTACTTAGCTCCGAAACATTATTTTGGAAAACTACCGTACGTTTTTGTCTAACCCGAGTGGCTTCTACTTCGTAGCCATTGGAAATGGCTATTTTTCGTGCCAGGTTTTGCGATTCCTTCCTTTCCTGCACATATTTCTAGCCGTACGGTACATGTTTTTGATAAGTGCTTTTTTCATGTGTGAAGGACGAGAGGAGGGGTAGTGAACTAGAATGTTTTTACTACTTGGCTTGCGATACCATTTTCTTATATAACCAGTTACCGAGAGCTTTATTTGGATGTTTAAGAATATGGAAGGCAGTTCTCGGTTGGTTTTTCTCGTGTAAATTTTATACACTCTGACCGTCGGTTTAACAATTCAAAGCACTCATCCATCTGTTCTTGTGTGGAACAGACGATGAAGCAGTCGTCTATGTATCGGCAGTAGAGTAAGGGTCGGTGATCGAGAACTAGAGCTTCCACCTTAGACATGAAAGCGATGGCAAGGCTTGGTGCTAAACGCTGCCCCATGGCCAACCCTCTAATGTGTGCAAAATATTTTCCATACTACCTGAAGATTGATCAGACACTGTTTTAGAGAGTTGCTAGTTGTGCAATCAACAAGCCGTNACATTTTTATTTTCTTTTCGTGCTCTACGAGCAACTCGAGAATGGCTTGCATTGCGGAGCCATTCAACACGTTGGTATAAAGTGACGTAACATCGAATGACTCCATTACATGCGTGCTGTTTGGTTGTGCGCGCCGTAGATGGTCTAAAAGAATATTTTGGTGTTAGGTAGATGGGCTGGAATGAATTTAAGCAGCTGGGTTAGGATATGGTTTAGGAACCACGCTATTCTATCCGTTGGCCCGCTTATACAACTGATGATAGGTCTAACTTTATATGATGATGGGTTCGTTGATTTAATATCATCAGTTAAAGTAAGCTTATGTGTTTTATTAAGCAAGTAGAGGAGTGCGCAAATTGGATGTTTGTGTACAGAAAAAGAGGAAAGGAAGGAATCGCACGCGTGACCTGTCGCCCTATTTCAAAATGATATCTTGACTTATGGGTGTGTGTCACTCGCCGTCCCACCTGAACAATGCGTGGGCCAGTCCCACTTGTAACAGCACGGGGGTAGCTTTTTTGATCAATATTGCGTCTATTTAAAAAGTTTGATCTTCACTAATACTTTGGCGTTTTTTTCCACTGAATAATTCAAGTATTCTTACATAAAATACGTCCAGGCTCTGAGGAAGGCGAAATCGCCGAAACGTCAGCCATCGATCAACAACACCAACAACAATGACAACGAAGACCTATACCAACCTCGCATCAGCTAAAGAAGATCAGTTTATAAGATTACATAAGTAAATACATCAACCATCTATACCCGAGGTTTATAGAAAGTCGGTCTTTTGAGCTATTGATGCTGGACACTTGAATGGCCCGTTTTCATGGTTGTGCGGGCTTCGGAATAATCTCTACTCCTCGGAAATTTGCTGGTTAAGTCGTTGTGGTTCCTTGGAATCCTATGGTTAGCCTGGCCAAAATCCGCTTCAGGTCTACACCACCACATTCACTCGCAACCCTTGTGGATCAGAGGGAGGTTGCCACCATACGATTTTGGTGCCCGGAGGCTGGTGGATCCTAGTACTGGTTTACTCTTTGCTAGGCTTCCTGATGAAAACACCAGAAAATGAACTCATCTAGTAATTGGAGCATTATGTTCACAAAAAATCATGGTTCGTTAGGTGGTGGCCAAAAGGCGTGGTTCCGGCCCAGTGAGCTGATTTATCGGTTTACGTGATTGCAGAGTTACAGCCGCAGCTCTAGGAGACATTTGTGAAATAATTCAAAGATCAACTTTCTATACATCTCGGCATAAATAGTTGACATATTCGTTTATATGATCTCATAAACTGAACTTTCTGAGCTGATGCGAAGATGCTATATCTTTTCGTTGTCGCTGTCGTCGTTGCTGGTGTTGTTGGTCGATGGCCGACGTTTTGGCGATTTCGCTTTCATCATGTGCTGTTTCGAGTGAGGCTCAACGCGAGTTCAAGACAACGAAAACCTATACCAACCTCGCATCAGCTCAAAAAGATCAGTTTATAAGATCATATGAATAAATTTATCAATCTGTGAAATACTCGTCGTTCACCTCATGCTCTTAAAAACTTAGAAACTCTAACGAAACCCACATTTCTACAGAAAGGAGGCACAAAAGATGACAGGAAAGGCGTTCGGAGTTGATCAATCCGTGAGCGATGCACTATGCATTCACCTTCATCAGGCATCCTAGAGGTGATTGAATGCATGCACGGCCTGTATAATAACATGCTGTGGTCTACTAATGAGCGAAAACTGTTTTTAACCACCAATAAAGGCCTCGCATCAATTCCCCGATGCCAGAAGGATGGGGTACCGTAAGACCGGAACGTGTGTATCACAGTCCACATCTACGTTATCAAAAAATGGCATATGAACCATATCACTTTCATGAATTTTCTTTCAAGCAAAAGAGTTGAAAACAATAAAAATTATGTATATTATGCATTTTAGTCATCAGATGAGCTTAGAAGTCGCCGCTGAAGTATAATATCTCTCGCTTTATGTCGTGTGCCAGATTTCTAGTCAGCTTTGCACGAAAGATCAAAGGAGCGTCACATTTTTGACATGAGTCTTGTTCCTTTCACTGTTTATCGGGATAAAGTTCCTATAGGCACCCTATCGAGGTCTACCATAGAGGTTGGTCGGACTCACAAATGGCCTACTGGGAAGAATACACAAAGATCTTGTTAACGCATTTGCGACCGTTTCGTCTTCTCGATAACTACCAATAGGCTTTCACTAAGAATGCATTATATGAAAAGTTGACGATTTTGTGCACTTTACAAAGAAACTTCACTTCAATTCCAGCAGTGAATGTGATATTTTTAAAACACCTGTACAAATAAAGTGGAACCTCGTCCTATCTCCAGTGCGCTTTTATGAGTAATTTTATTGCAAGCTTCTAATCAAAACGAGGTGAACGCAACGTTATGCACACACCCGTAAAATTGCACGCTATTGAGAAGGCATAAGTGAATGGACCAAACCAGTAGGAAAAAGGAGTTTATCCAATGAACGAAACCTCGTCTCCAACAGGTATTTGTCGCTTGTGCACTGTGCTTAACCTTTTCACGACGACATTTCATTGGAGTGAAATTTAGAAGCGCATTGAAATAAAAACGTACGGTCTGTGAGACCATGCCAGAGCAACCACGCTCTAGTTTTTTGAAATTATTGCTCTGTTGTTCGGTTTGGTCAACCCTGTGCACAAAATAGCTGCTACAATACAGAAGGTTCAATCCTTTCATAATCCCTGCTATGTTCGCGTGGCTAGGCCATCGGAGTGCGTATCGTTAGCGCACTTGGGATGCGCATTGAAAGCAGTGCGCATGGTCGTGGAATTGTTGACACCCCATCTTCCACCACAAGAAGCATAATGTAATATCTCTCTACTTGGACCACACCGCACATTCCTAGTAAAGAAAATTTTGATTGGTTTATACCTTTACGATCTTCCTATACATTGTTTTCTTCTTCCTTTTTATACATAGGTTTTCTCAGTAGTGTTATGACCACCTTCATTCAAGAACTACGATGTTTTAAAATTTACACTATCCGCTTTCTTCTCTGCTATAAGGATCCCAGGACTTATAGTGTTCGATTCGTTTCCTCGGATCTATCATACACTATGGTCGTCGAGTTTTCACATATGAGGTTCGGCTGCTGCTTCAGGATTATCGTCTTCTTTATGAATACCGTTGAATTCTGGTTCAGTAGATTCTCTTTAACGTTCTGAGATGGCCGGAATAGAAAAATCAAGGATGAGGTTTTCCCACCTGGATTGAAAGGAGTGGACTGTTTTCAGATAAGTCTGATACGGGAGGATGAGAGGCTTGCTAAGCACGGAGGAGGGTCGAACCAGCACCGTGCTCTTCACGAATGTCATCACTATCACTAGGATACCCGCCTACTATACAAACGTGAAACAGTTCTATGAATTTCTACTCCTTCTGAAGTCCTGTAGATGTGTTAACGCAGCAGCAATTTGACAAAAAAAGTTTCTGGCGTAGAACAATCGGGCTGAATTGCACAGTCACTTTCGTAATCCTGTCAACAAACCTGGTTACGAATTTGCCCATAAGATTAGAAAGTAGTTCTCTCATTACAAAGAAATCTAATTCTTAAAAAAAACAGCAACGGAGAGGGAAGAAAGGAGCGAAGGACAGCTTGGCACGTTCATGTCAGCGCTCAAATGAGCGATCTCAGAGCTGTGATGCTCGAAGGTGCTGCCTATTTGCACAATGATATTCCTTTCGGAAAAAAGTAATCGAAGAGGGAAAAAACGGTTCAGAAGTTCTGCCAAGACTGCTTAATCGAAAATTGGACAGATGATAGAGATGGGGTTATCCATGACGACAAAGAGAATGTTAGAAGAGCAGATAGCACAGTGTATTAAAAGAAAAACGAAGCAAACTTAACAGCTCGTTGCAAAAAAAGTGGTTAAATCAAAAAGTTCACTTCATAAAAATAAAGCGCCACCAAGGCTTCGTAAAAGACGAACAAGAGATATAAGAATTATGATATAGCATGGAAGGAAACATTATTTAAAAAATGTTTAAAGCCTGATGAAGTAAGAAGAATGAGCCAAAGAGAATGAAAGAAATGAAGAAAGAAAGAGAAACTATGAAGATTCAGACTTAAATCGGCAAATGAGAAATAAATCGATGTGAAGTGCTAAACCGATGAAAATGGTTGATGAATGATAGGGAGAAGAAAAGCGAAACACGCAGCTTGCACATCGAAGAAACCTCTCATAACAAGCGATGGAATTCAGATGATTAGTCAACAAAGATTGCGAATGTGATAAATTATCAGCACAGTCGTGCTGATAACAAAGAGAAGGACGAAGGAAATAAATTCGAACAACATACATAACTATGAAAGGCAATAAATGCTTGATATAATCTTTGAAATGACTGGAAAATCGAAAGGGCATCCATTTACGTAACTAACAAGGAATGCGATTTGTTCCTGAACTAGTCATGCGTTACATATTAGAGTCAGAGTCTTCAGTTCGCTATTACCTGTTCTGCTCCATTGAAGATCGCAAACAGCAGCATATTTCCATGTAAACTCAGTCCGTCACGTATAACGCACTGGTTCGACGTGTAAACACGTGGTCGTTGGCTACATGCCGTGCCTCTGGTTCATCAATTCTTCCATTCCTCCAAGGTCGGTAAATTACAACCAGACATCTGTGAGGATAACAACATTGATCTGACACATTGGTAGGCCACCGCAAATCATAGTATAGTTGAGGTATGCATTCAGCCACCTCTAACGATGGCTGATGGAGTCGGATGATTTGATGAAATCTCTTAGTAATTGATCAACGCAGAACGCTTCATCGTTTATCATTTAAACTGAATCTCTCGGCTGATTAGAGACGACTGAGGCAACAGTACGAATAGCGATAACTTAGAAGGAGGAATCGAACGATGTGCACAAATTCGTTGATTTTAGGCAGTTCATCGTTTCTGACCGCCACCAAGTCCTGACGTTGGGTTCCTTACTGAGTGGTCGAGTAATGATGTAGGACCGGTAGTCCGTCGGTTCCGCGCCTCTGCCGTTCTAACCCGATTTGAAGCCGATCGGAGCCAGCGAAGCTGCTTCGATTGAAAAGGTGATAATGTTATGACACTGTTAACCATTTTTATATATCGGCATGTATTAAGTGGTGTTTGTAAAACCGTAAACGAAACGTTTAATAAGAAAAAAATCTAGGCCTAACTTTTCATACGAGTGCCCAAAGAATGTTTCAGTGACAAATGTCGTCGCCATTAATACTGAAAGTTGTATCGTAGGAACTCGTTGAGCTATTATGAAAACCGAGCTCGAGAAAACGCTAACAGCGACGGTGGTAATAAAGTGAAGTGTAAGACTTCAGCGACAACCCATCTTCGACGTTGTTTACAGATTTTCGGGAGAATTGTACGAATAACAATACTCCCTCTGAGTCATTAATTTTTTCTCGTCATTTTCTCAATTCCGCTACTTCTTCCTTTGTTGGAAAAAGGACTGTCAGCTCTCTCTCTTATCCAGTTTTCACGAATGAAGTCATTCTGTAAACAGTCAACGGAGACGAAGGATTGCGAAAATTGAGACGGATCTCCGAGATTTAATTCGAATACTTAGATGAGCCATTGAAGAATGAAATATTAAGTTGATTAAAGTACATAACGTATGTCACCTAATGTGACAATGACGCTATCGACAGAAAGGTTTGACGACAAAACCGGTCGGCGGCACAAAGGGACGACACGGGTGTGGGCAGACGTCACTCGGAAGGAAATGTCTCTTAGGGAAACGAAATCGTAAACGTAACTGGGCGAGTTTCGCCGACATGGAAACAGAGCGAGGAGGCGGCGGCCCGCCCACGGCCACCAGTGCGCTCAGAGGCCTGTTGCAGTCGACACTGTGACCGTCAGAAGATAGGCGTCGGAAGCGATAGCCACGTGGGGCTCGTCTCAACAAAAATATTAGACCCCATTTCAATCAGCGTCCGGAATCCTCGTCAGTACAAAAACCCGACGATGGGATAAATAAGACATTATTTCCCTTGTTGGAGCCAAAATCGTTTCGAACGGCATTAAAGAGCAAACAAAAAACTCTTGAGAATTATCAATTCAAAAACGAACGACTATAACCTGCCAAAATTTTCGAGCACTATGATTCTAACTGCATCACGGCGAATGAGCTACAGACGGATTGAGCATGTTGCGCTCAGCGAAGACTACAGTTTTTGGAACCTTCAGTTTTTGGAACCTTCAGTTTTTGGAAAAAGACATCTTTGAGAAAATGTTAGAGTCTTAGAAATAAGTCATAGAACTAGAATTTAGAGACCAGTGTCACCTATGTATCCTGCTCAATAGAAAAAATTGATCACAGAAGCTGTAAATAAAAATCATGGTAGTGGTTACTGTTTAATTAACAAGTGACACTCCAAGTATTCTTTCTTTGATGAGCTTACACGAGGTTGATAACGATGTTTATTTTCAGCTAACGTTTCGACGTCTTCGTCTTCCTCAAAGCCGATGATCCGAGTCGATGGTCCTCGCTTGTTATTCGTCTCGACGTGGCAGCTTCGCCTTCGTGTCGAGTCAGGCCTTCTTCAGTGAGCCATCTCCTCGAATGAGGCATCCTTACTCAGTGATGCCTTTTTATACATGATGCTGATGGTGGATATAATGATAATGTCCGGTGATAACAACTTGTTTTTCTTCCGGACATAATCATCGCGTACATCGTGCAGAAGTCGGGGTAATTATCAGCTAGCACAAAGCGTAGTAATATTTCGAAACCGACTTTCCTTGAGCCTCGGTATCACTAATCAATACGTATTCTTTCTTTGATGAGCTTACACGAGGTTGATAACGATGTTTATGTTTGTTTTTGTTTTTTTGTTTACTCCTCTAAGTAATTCAAATGAACCCTAAAAATAGTGAACCAGTTCCGAACGCGTTCATCAATTTTATATACTCATACGAATCTTATGTGACAATCACGGACAGGATATTTGACTACGTTGACGGAACTTCAGCCTGAGCTTCATACCGAGCTGACTGGTCCAACGATTTGTCATTGATTTGGGTAGACTTAAGCAAAAACGAATATATCAGCAGTGATTTTTGCAGAACTGTTCCACATAGCCTCTTACCCTGTAGAATGTAATAACTTTGATAGGACAATATGTATGACGTACACACAACAAATGAACAGGCGGAAAACGTTTCACGAAATGGTCAAATATAGCATTTGTCGGTGTAAGGGATTTCAGCTGGATAGGGTGATCATAGTCATCATAACAATGAGTCAATAAGGCTTCCTAAAAAATTAGTACACATCGGTAATATAAAAATCAAAAATAGAAAAAAATGTAAGTAAAACAAAAATAAAAATGCACACTTGAGAAGTAGTAAAATGAAGGAGATAGAAAGAGTAAAAAAAATAAAGATATAAAAAATAAATAAAGAAAATGGTAACATAAAAATTTAGAACTTATACTGTAAACATGAAAAGATAGAATAAAAAGATAGAGAAAAAATACCGACTGGTCGTTTCCGGCATCGCTGCACTTGTTTGTGGAGATGGTAAAGCGGCGAAAATTCTCCATGCCATTGCGTTTGTAACACTAACCGAAAGTCCGCACCGTCTCTGTTAACGAACTGCCTTCTATAACAAATGTAAACACTTCCTAAAAGTGTAGAGATAAAAAGAACGCATGAAAATGTTGGCTGGTCAGTGAAAGCTTTGCCTCAGATAAAGAAACCATGTTTCACTAGTTCCTCTACACAGACGAACAGTACTGCACCTCTACAAGTCTCATTTTGTCAATTCATTAACTGACAGCTTATAAACTATCGAAAGGCGTCTACGACGACTATTATGAAGAAAATGGTGAGCAGAAGATGAACATGAGAGAAGCAAGGAGACGGCAGGCTAGACATCGAATTTTCTCACTTTTCCAATTTCTCTTTCATTCAACTGAGTTAGAAACTAGTGGTTTTGAAATTGAAGAATGCGGTTCATTGTAGCCCACTTATAAAAAAGTGCTGAAAAGTAATAAGAGGTGATATGCCGAGGTAACGAGAAATTGAATGTTTTCATATTTGTTAAAGAAGCGATACAAAAGCTGCACAATGAAGTAGGGTTTTTAAGAAGTTCGTGTATAGCCATTCCCTTTGATAAACATAAAATGGACCAAATGAAAATAAAATTGGAGCCATCCATATCGATTGATTGCTTGTACATTCAGCATCTATTGTTAGAAAGTAGAGACTCACGTCCAGACGGTACTGTAACGATAATTAGATAGTGAGTGGCAGTCCGGACTAGAAACTGTTTCGCTATCACCTCATATCAGCATCATCAGTGCTGTTTTGCGATCCGATGCACCATTAGCACCAATGGGAAAGTGAAATCTGTAGCAACATTGAAGGGTCGGATAAATACAGCTATTCAATTAAAGCGTGCAACAGACTACATCTCCAACAAACAGCATTCATTATATCCCTTTCATTTATAAGGTTTTCATGGGGTTGTTTTTTTGCCTGGAATTTCGAGATAATCCTGCTACACCTTCGAAATCGAGGAACGTATGGTGCCTTGAGACTACAATTCTTCGAAGACGATAACACCATGAAACAATTTAATGATTTTAATGATGCTGAGATAGTTTCCAGGATCGACTTTCTATTAACCTCGACATTGGAATATGAATGCGTCGTTTTCTTGTTCAGCAATCGCGAGGTTTTTAAACAGCATACATTTACTGCCATAAAAAACACAATACAATACAACACTAGCTGACGTTTCGGCAGTACCGCCTTCTTCAGAGCCTGGAAGGGCATACTGATATACAATCTACTAGGCCAAACGCTTCAATGACACTTACAAAAAGACGAAAAACTCTGTGGTAATTACATGATCAACAGCTTTTCGAAAAACTCACCGCTTTTTACGTGACTTCCAATGAGGAACAGCTGATTATAGTCGCATATGGTTGATGACTGCACCATCCCACATTAGAAATTGATGTGAACATACGGGGTCAGGTCTCGTATGACCTCTGGGCATTCATCCTTGCTATTCATTGCAGGGTCTTTGGCATTTATCCAAAAAGCCTCAAAAAGTTTTCGCGCTGGTGTTTTGGACTTTTGTGCAAGGATATTGACTTTTACTTCAAAATCGTCTCCGCTATGCTTTTGTATCCTATGCGTGCCTAGTGGGGTGCTTCGTCTTAGTTTTCGTTTGCTATCTAGGTGTTCTTTTATACGGATACCCAAAGGTCTGCCCGTTTCGCCAATATATTCATCTCCGCAAATGTTACACGAGATCAGGTATATCGTACCTGAACTCATGCAATCACCGTCCCTGCCGTAAGGGCAAATTGCGCAATTTGCTGTTTCACATAGACGGTTATACAGGCGGTTGCGAACTAATTGGCGACGTAGAGTAGCCTGTGGTATTTCAACTATCGCTACCGATTCCTCTAAACTTGCCCTTGTTAAGCATCGTTTTATAGCTACGCTTAGTTCATCGCTTATAAAAGGCAACGTAAACGGGAGTTTCATTTGGTCAAGTGTTTCGTGTGGGTGCGTCGCTCTCCTTCTAAACTTATCTTGTGGGATTACCATTTCGTAGCCATTGGAGAGCGCTGTTTGCCGAGCCAAGTCGCGCGATTCTTCCTTTAGTTCCCTACTTGTGCACACAGAGGTGGCTGTTCGAAACATGTTTCTCACAATCGCCGTCTTTGTGTGTGAAGGGTGGGAAGAAAGGAAATGAACAAGAATGTTCTTGTTACTTGGCTTTCGGTACCACTTTGTCAGGTAACCGCTACTTGATAGGTTTATTTGAACGTTCAAAAACGGAAGCCAGTTTTTTCTCGGTTTCTCCCGAGTGAACTTTCAATGCATTTGTCCATCACCTCCTGCGTAGAGAAGACGACAAAACAATCATCTACATATCTGCAGTAGAGTAGTGGCCGGAGATAGAGAACAGGGGCTTCTATGTTAGACATAAACACAATGGCAAGGCTTGGTGCCAGTCGCTGTCCCATTGCCAACCCCCTTATTTGCGCGAAATATTTCCCAGACCGTCTGAAAATCGAACAGTTTAGGCACTCCTTTAAGAGAACCATTAGCTGCTGGATGGACAAGCCATGCATATTTATTTTTCCTTCATGTTCAGCAAGAAGTTCGAAGATGGCTTGCATTGCGGAGTCATTCGACACATTGGTGTACAGTGCGGTAACGTCGAAAGACTCCGTCACGTACGCGTTATTAGGAGACGCGTTACGTAGACGCTCTAGGAACATTTGGGTGTTTGTGAGGTGAGCTGGAATTGGCAACTGGGTAAGTATCAGGCTTGAAAACCAGGTTATTCCATCCGTTGGCCCGCTTACACAGCTGTTGATCGGTCTAACCTTGAATGATGACGAATTGGTTGGCGCTTGATCATCAGGTGATACCAACTTATGTGTTTTAATAAGTAGGTATAGGACGGGACATGTTGGTCTATCGATTTTAAAGTGCGAAATAACCGATGATTTTAAACCCGCAGCCTTTGCCACGCTGACCCATTGATTGTTTAGTTTTCGGTATTGACTTTTATATTCCTTTTCAAAGGATGGGCGATAGAGGGTAGCATCACTAAGATGTTCCTCTGTTATCTCAATATCCAGCTGGCGAGGGATAACTACGAACTCTCCCCCTTATCACTAACAGACAATCTTGTTTTCGAGTTTATTAATTCTCTAATTTTTCGCATGCCACATTTTTGTGCGGCTGTAAGGTTAGAGATAAACTTTCTATCGTGGTAGTGATCAAGGGTCTTGAGAACGCCGTCCGAAAAGACGCGGAATTTTATGTCAACTCCATCCTTAGGGTCCTGCTGTCTAAAAGACGTTTTAGGGAAAGGAGATGGTGATAGTGTCGCCGCTTCTTGATTTTTATCTCTATTTGATGTTTCTTGCTTGGCCTGATAGCGGAGTCGATCTTGAAGCTCATAAAGGTTGCATGCTATCCTACGCAGGGTCGTTTTAGAAATGGGCTGTGATGGTGCAAAACTTGGGCCCAATTCTAATAGCGAGCGCGCACTCTCAGGTATTGTTATGCCCCAATCACGAGGACCCTAGATTTTCTTAAGGAATTCGTTTGCGGTTGTTTCTTGAAGCTGAGACATGTGAATTACACAAAAGATTTTCGAATTTTCGTTGTAAGATTATTTTGCTGAGATATTTGCAAAACTCCGGATCGCAGCCGTCTGCGGTGGAAAACGAACGCGCTATTGTCCTTTCCGGGGAGTAACGCATTCACCACCACCCCATTTAGGTTCTAAAAGATCGTTAGAACTAGTTGAGAGACAGGCGAAACGAAGGACCCGAATGGGGTGGTGGTGAACGCGTTACTCCCCGGAAAGGACAATAGCACGTTCCCATGACCGACTTTCTGTTAACCTCGGCATTAATTGATAATTCAATGTTTTTCATCAATAAGCAGACACGAGGTTGTTAATATAGAATTTATTAGAACACAATTGCTGACGTTTCGGCGGTTTCGCCTTCTTCAGAGCCTGGAAAGGTCAAATTGAGATGCGATCTACTCAGCCAAACACTTTCATAACCCTAGCAGATAAAACTTGATAAATCGATTTGTATTCGCATAAGAAACAGCTTCATTCAAACACCTACCGTTTATTTGTCGTAAGTATTTAAGTTAGTTGGTGGATAGCCGCCGCACAGAGTAATACATGGTCGATAACTGATCCAATGATCTGACATGGACCCAGTTATCGACCATGTATTACTCTGTGCGGCGGCTATCCACCAACTAACTTAAATACTTACGACAAATAAACGGTAGGTGTTTGAATGAAGCTGTTTCTTATGCGAACACAAATCGATTTATCAAGTTTTATCTGCTAGGGTTATGAAAGTGTTTGGCTGAGTAGATCGCATCTCAATTTGACCTTTCCAGGCTCTGAAGAAGGCGAAACCGCCGAAACGTCAGCAATTGTGTTCTAATAAATTCTATATTAACAACCTCGTGTCTGCTTATTGATGAAAAACATTGAATAGCACGTTCGTTTTCCACCGCAGACAGCTGCGATCCGGAGTTTTTCAAATATCTCAGCATCATTAAAGTTATATTTCGCAATACCTACCCTGCCGTTAGAAAGAGTAAGCAGTAAATAATAAGTTAAAATTGAATGACTGTTCAACGACGATGTTTTGAGCAGAGTCCATATCAAAAATTCTCATAATATCGGAAGCGCATCGATGCTGCTCTCGTTCCTCTGGAAAGTGAAGCATGCAGAAGAACAAAGACGATTGACACAGATTGATATTTGCTGAGTCTACTGTTAGAACTTACAATTATTTGCCATCATCGCAAGGCCAGGAATCGGCAAAGTTTCTGGAATCCAAAAACACTTTTTTCTTCGACTTTTTCCCGCCAAGATTGCATGTCAGACAGCAGAGCAACCGAACGAGCAGAATTCCTTCCATCACCACAGAATATTATAGCCGAAAATATAACGACTTTTCGACATTTGAACGGGCGAACGTAGACCAAGAAAACTTCTATTCCATTCGTCCCTTTCTATTGTTTATTATGAAGATTGCATTAATCAGTTATGAATCCATGTGTGGTTCTCCTATTCCGACTTGAGTTGGGATGGTTAAAAAGTGAAAAAAGACGTAGGGTACACTGGGAAAGCTCTCATGATGGCCCTTTCACCTCCACGTTGCTCTTCACTCTTCATTTGTGATCGATTGCTTTCACTAGTGGATGCTTCGATTAAGGCATATAAAAGGAATTCATGCGACGGTGACATATCCGACGAAATTCCATTTTGTGAAGATTCCCTTGCTTAACAATATGAAGCTATGTTTCAGAAAACATTCCAGTTATGCGAATACAAGGCAAAATCCACGTTGCGGTTGAGATTTCAATTCACGCCTCAGTCGAATGGCGAAGCACTGAGAAGAAAAAATGCACGAGAACTTCTCGATCTGGTCGTTCGGTGTTTTCTTCGACAATCTTTAACGCTCAGTTTACCGACCTTCACTCACAGTACAGCTCCTTCGTTCTGTTTTGTTCATTGAACGCCTTTGGTATGCAGGGAATGTCATTTCTGTTATCAAAGGACCGCTCATATCGACTTGTTCTCAAACGCGCCTTGTTTTCATGAAATGGGTACTTTTTCGCTTTATTTGCCGTTCCTTTCTTTCTTCGCCTGGTTAAACTATTTGAGGTCGCCGTCATTTTTTAAAACGCGCAGCAACAAGAACAAGTTAAACGAAATGATACAGGAATTTTCAACATGGAAAGCAAAATTAAATAAGAGCGACAATGTCCTTATTTCATTTGTTATTTGTCTCACAACTTAACGAGACCGCTACTTCCATGGTTTGCAGGGATTAAGCCGAAAATGTCCAAAAAAAGAAAAAAACGATGGGAGTTGAGCACAACATGTTGGTGCCTACTTGTAAAGAGGAAGGTTGGGAGCACAGAACTATGAGTGCCTAGTGGTCCGGTTTTCTAACAAATGATCATCATAGGCTTCGAATGAGTTGGGATCGATTTTCATATGTAGGTTATGGAACTGAGAAAGAATAATGGACGCATCACCTCTACAGCTACCCATGTGGTGGAATCAAGCTCACATACATCGTCCTGGTCTAAATTGCTTCTTAGGCGACCATGAAAATGGGTAAAAAAATAGATTCTTAGTGTAAATAAACTAGTTTGAAAGTGAGGAAACAGGTAGTTATGAGTAAAGACGTTGAAAAGTGTATGAAAGTGGAATAAACACTCAAAAAAGTTCTTTAACTGAAGCAGAATTAGTAGGATTTCTACATTGGTTAAACTGAATACAAACAGCAAAAATCGGTTATCAACATTGTGTACGATTCATGAAAACCAATTTACGAAACCTTCATCAAACAATGTTGATTTAGAGTATTAGGATAAGATGCTGGGTCATGTACACACGCTTTTGGTCTTCGCGGTTTCCTTGGTCCATCAAAACAACTAGTCTTTTAAGTTCCTATGATTAGCGTACCACCTTAGTTTCGGCTCCAATAATTGCACAGCTTGAAACTCGCGTCCACGATGATTCGTGTTCATTTTCAACTTGCTGTGCCAAGCCGTAACATTCGGTTATCCAAAAAGCCTCAAGAAATTTGCATGTTGGTGTTTTGCCGTACTGTACGAAGATAGTGAGTTTTATATCAAAATTGCCTCCGCTATGCTTTTGTATTCTATGCAGCCCTAGTGGGATACCTTACAATATATTCATCTCCACAAGTATCACAAGAATTCAGATATATCCTGCCTGGAAATCATATAGTACTTGCGGATGACGAGGATTTACCCTTACCGCGCAGTGACAAATTACAGGTTTATGGGTTTAAATATGAAAGCTTTTTTCATACAAAAGTTTGCCATCGATTAGATCGATTTTAAACCTTGAAGTCGCTGTGGTGATGAAATTTTCAGAAAACGAACGACCACTATAATTTTCAATAATGCTTTCTTCGTATGAATGATAACCGATGGACGAAGCCGTTAGTGACTTGATTTCTCGGGATGTCAAACGTACTGCAGGAAGACCACCGACTCGATGGTCAAAATTCTTCACAAAGAGCCTAGAAGAAAGATATGATGCTCGACGAGTCGCTAGAGCTAGCAGAACCCACTGGGCTACTCTTGCACGCGACAAGGAAAAATGGAGGATTTACTGGTGCCCGCTCGAGTCACTCGACGATCAACGGGACTACAGGTGATGCAGCTGATACGCATATATGTATATAATATAACGATAGGATAAGCGTTTGGCGTGTCCTGGTAATTCATTTTTTTTCACGTTTTTCTAAACTCCCACAAACCACATCGACTGCAATTTGGTCGTTCCTTGGAAAACAGAAAAAAAAGCAATCATTGGGTAGACGAGCGATGAAGCCGGTCAATATCAGATGAGGAAATACCGGTACCTCATGTTTGGACTTCAGTTTTTTTAAACTAATCCATTTGCCAGTGATTAAAGCATTAAAAAAGTGAGCCAGATTTAGCATTGCATTCCAAATTGCAGACCAAGAAACCTCCAAAATGGGCACACCAGCAGCTTAGATGACAGGATAATCACCGACAGGACATATAAAACCTTAGCCATTTTTCTATTCCTGATTCCAACCTAAAACTACTCATGTCACCAGTATTCTACCCTTTGTTTCATTTTCTTTATTTCTACAAAAACAATTTATTTATTTCCCTAGAACGGTAGTTTGCATCATGTTTTACCTGATTGGTCTATAAGAAAAGAAAAGCAAAAAAAAAAACGGATTTCTGGCAATCTTAATGAGAGATAGGCTATGATGTGCAATATCTCCATGTATTATCGAGTCACTCGACGATCAACGGGACTACAGGTCACTTAAAGTATTATTGCACTATAGATTAACACTTGTAAATCGTGGTTTTGTGGGCTATGTTTCGAAGTAGAAAACACATAACTTTAAATCCCCTAAAAAATCTAATCTTGCAATCCTAAACCTCCATTTTCTCACTCTTCGCTAATGAAGTGGTCACAGGGAGGGGAATAGCGTAATGGTTAGCGGTTCAGTGCATCGGGAAGCAAGACCCTAGTTCGACTCTGTTCCTATCGTTGTCCTGCACACGGGGGAACACTTTAGCTCGACTATCTCCAAGATTGGAAGAAGAATCGACTCAGCCAGCATTTTACAAGACGAAATCCTCAAGCAGCAGCTGAAACAACACGCGAAACGTTCGAAAAGCATTGCAGACGATGAATGCAAAAAAAAACGAATCGAATGGAAGTATGTTGGAATTTGCACAGTAGGTTTGGTGACAGATCATCCAAAGTGGGGTAAAAAGAAGTAAAAAATGAGCAACAATTTCACTACTTGGTACTGTGGTGAGTAGTCACATGCAGATTCATCCGTGCTGTATGAAATCCATGGGGAAGTAATTTTAAGAGTAATGGTAGAGAGTACACGGTCTCAAAGGCCTTCAGTCCAAAGACCGCAAGGATTGGATTAGAGATGTTTATTTAGCTAAAGTTCCAGCGTCATCGTCTTTCTCGGAGCCGGTGATCTGAGTCGATGGCTCACAAGCTTTCGTCTTTTTGATGTGCTATCTTCGTTTTCGTATGGAGTCGGATCCTCTTCAGTGGAGCATCGCTTGAATAGAGGATGGCTGTTGTTGATAACGACTTTCCATTGATAATGATTTGTTTTTTGACGGAACCAGTAATTAATACTTTACATCCAAGAAGGTATTGAATACTACCATCGGGGTTTTAGTGGCACGTGTGGCGTAGTGGTTGGAGGCGCCCTGCAACACGTGCGTGGAATTTTTCTAACCGACCGTAACGCGCCCGCGCCAGTGGCCCACCAAACCTTCCAGCCCTCCGAGCTCGGCAAATTGGTATCAGACTTCTCTGGAGGATAGCAGCATTGGCTCAATGCATGGTAGGCCACCGCAAGTCATTGTAAAGGCCAGATATGCATTCAATCGCCTCAAACTATGTTTAATGAAGCCGAATGCATGGTGCAATCCCTCAGAAATTGATCGACGCCGAAAGCTTTATGCTTTTTCACCAAGTTTAAGTTACGGTTGGTTAGAAAAATATTGTATTAGATAGCTCTTCCTCCATTCTAATCAGCATGATGAGCTTCTTTGAAAACAGCGCGGAAGCGCTCATATGTGGTTCTAGATTTGAGGCTGGGTGAGCACAGAAACGAAACTAGCATCATTACTATTTTTGGTATCATGTCATCATGTAGAGTTCACAAGTCCCTTTTTGAATCAATTAGAGACTTTGGAAGAAATTACACCCCAGAGCCAGGCCAAGTGCACCTAAGACCGCTTCATCTTCCGCAACTCTTGAATCGGAACATTCTCCTCTTCCGTAATTCCCCACGTTCTTTTTCAAGTCGAACAAACAAGAGCAAGGAACTCGCCACTGTTATATTCATTGAAGGGTTTTCTTATGTGGAGGTGGTATTCTAACATAGCAGTAGTGTTGTCGTCTATGCGATAGGATCTATTCTGTTGTGTCATACGAGGATTGTCGGCGTAAAACAAACATCAAAACAAAAACTAGAAGTCGTTCTCTTCTGCGTCTATTCGTCCTGCACATTGCCCGTTTTCTCAGTGAAAATTCAGTTTACGGATGGGAAAAAAGCAGTCAGTCCACATGAGAATTGTACCACACACACCTACCTGACCACACTCATTCTAACAAAAAATAGTTGTCTCATTTTAGAAACCCATTATTTTCCCGAACCGCTATGAAATTGTTCAAAATACACTTTTTTTCAAAAAAAAAAAACGTTAACCGTATGTCCCAAACATTTCAAGAACGTAGGTGAATTTGTGATTCCACACATTATAAAAAGATCAAGGATCTAGTGTCCAGAGGTGATCAACCTCTGAGGATCGTGCTGTGCATTCGGCTCCATTCGTAGCGTCGTAGAGATAATTGAGCGGATACTTAGTCTTTACAATACATTTCGCTACATACCGACGCATTAAGTCAGTGTCTTTAGCCTCCCAGAAATTTCTCTGCCCCCGATGGTACAGAGAGCTTGGTTTCTCTTGCGCGCATTGTCGAACCAGCACCCATTTACGCATCGTAGGGCGCCTCTATCCACTGCGTTACACACGCTCTCACCGATACTCATGCGTTTCCTAATCAATATTACCAGAAAATGTTTTGACAGAAAGGCCTAAATGATTTTTTCAAAAAATTCATTCTGAGAAATTTTCATTCGGACCTTCTAAGCACTGTGTCACCAAAAACTTATTGAACTAGGACGACAGGTTTAGGTGAATAGCAAGACATCAGGCCTTGAAGTGAAAACGTGGGGATGTGCTATTACAATTACCTCGGGCTTCCACTCAAAACGACTCTCCTCAAGCAACAAATGTATTAAAAGGGAGAAAAGACGACAAGTCCTGATGCAGCAGCCGAAACAACACATAGACTCGATCACTGTCATGGGTGACGGCTGCGAGGCAGAGAAAACGAAACCTCTGCTATAATCGGGTAGGAAAATCGGATCATAATCGGATCGTTTCGTTTCACAATATTTGGTACTACAGTTCCAGTTGGAAAAGTACTAACTCAGATTCTTCTGACTGAAGTCCAGTGGAGTGTGAATCAGGAGCATGACTGCTTGCACAATCAGGTTCCAAGCTCTACCACTCTATGGCATGCACCTCTGGATAAACCGCGACTGGAAAGAGGTGGAGCTTCTATAGAATGAACATTGTCTGCAACGAAAGCACCTAACACATAAAGTACGTAAAAGCAGATTACTAAGAAAGAGAAGTATTGTGGAGTGATTTTGAATAAAAAGTACTTGCCATTCACAAAACTAATAAATACTCCCACTACCGACTTTCTATTAACCTCGGCATTGATCAAGTAATTCTTCGTATTTTTGTTGAGCAAACGCGAGGTGTTATTATTCTTTATTCACGAATAAGCTGACGTTTCGGCGGATTTCGCCTTCCTCAGAGCCGCTTTCAATGAGGTTTCCACTCAGTATATAAAGTACATTATACTTCCATGTGATTTCTGTGCGGTTGGTCTCTACGTGACATACTTAGTGGAAACCTCATAAAAAGCGGCTCAGTATATAAAGTACATTATACTTCCATGTGATTTCTGTGCGGTTGGTCTCTACGTGACATACTTAGTGGAAACCTCATAGAAAGCGGCTCTGAGGAAGGCGAAATCCGTCGAAACGTCAGCTTATTCGTGAATAAAGAATAATAACACCTCTCGTTTGCTCAACAAAAATACGAAGAATTACTAGTAAATACGTATAAAACGTCGAAGGTTGGTGGGAAAAGGTTGACCTGGTGCCGTTATAGTGCTGCAAAAAAGTAGTTTCAGAGTGCGAACACGGCAAAGAATGTGTGAATTTTCAAACGGAAATTTTGTTATTCGCGGTAGAATACTCTTCACCGCTTCGACAAAGATGTCTACCTACTTTGAAAGATAGTGCAAAAACGTAAGGAAAGAAAGAAAACGAGTACTCATAGATCGTGGGAGTCTTTTCCGTGTACTTCTCATAGAGACCAACTTCTGGGCGTTTTCACACTATTCATAGATAATCTCGGTTAGATTGAAAGTTTTTCCTGAATCAGTCTAGAAATTAAAATAACGACAACCAGTGTCCTCTGTAGAATCTCCATTCATTCAATGAATGTTTGTAAATATGTAACATTTAGAAGGAAATGCGTTTACGTAGACATAGACAAATGGTTAACAACATTCTGTAAACGTCAGCATAATGAAGAAGAAAAAAGCACGGATAATTCGACCTAAGTCAAAAAGAGCTTTAAAATTTCAAGGCTTACGATTCAAACCATTGGAACGGAGTATTGCTGTCTCATAGTCCAGCGGGAAAAATACACGTTCACGAACGAGCGTAAAAGAATGAAAACATAAGGTTTTAGAAAAAAGAATTCATATCTCTGTGAGCAAAAGCGTCCTTATTTACGTTAATCTTAGGTATTATTTCATAAATCGGTTCGAGAACAGACAAGCATCAGATGAAAACCACTGCTATGTGTGGAAGGAATATACGTGGAAGGAAAACGTGGTTACTTTCCTGTTTTCCTCTCATTCTTCGTTAATAAGCAGTAAGCATGTTAAAGTAGCAGGCCATTAAGGTAAGTTCTGAAAAAAAACGCTTGTTCGTTGATTCCTTAGACCTGGGAAGGTAGATGACCTTGTTATTTTCTGCAACCGCACTCTTTCACCAAATAATCAAGTAGAGAACTGTCCTCTTCAGCAGCGCGCAAGAAGGATGTGACGCTTTCAAGTGTTTCTTTATGCTTTTTGTACCTTAGCTTAGGCAATCGAAAGCAGGGGCAATTCAAAACCAGCTTCAGAAGCTTTAAAACTAAACCTTTGATATATTATAAAGCTTATGGTGATAATAGTTTGCTTTACACTGTATTGGTAACACATCCGGACCATATGAGTAATCATAACACACAGTGACCGATAGTGATTTTTCAGCACCTAGGTCAAAGAGGTTTTTATCGACTGCCTTAAACGTGCATATATATATATACAAAGTTTTCTAGAACTAGGATTTTTAGGAAAAAGCGGTAGCAAGTTGCAAATACTTAAAACTTACACTGTCAACCCAAACAGAAGCGATTTATTGGAGAATCCCATTGTGCTCTGCTTAACAAAATCTCGTTTGCCCAACTATTTTCGCGGTGGAAATACGGCAGTGGACATAAGAAGAAAACATGGTTGTTAGGCTTGAGAAAATTAAAACCTCCGTCTTGGTAGAGTAAGAAAAATCGGATCTTGTTGGCAATGCAATTCTACTGGATTCTACTTTTCGATATGACCTGATACACATATATATATATTGTCATAAATATAAAAGCAGGCGTTATTTTTTTAACCGGTGCACTGATATCAACACGCTTCAGCCGTGATATATGATGATCCTTGAACAACGAGTGAGCTGGAGTCTTGCGAAAATTTCAACGGCATAAATTTGAACTGGAATTTTAATCAACCTAGGTAAAAATCGCTTTGTTCAACCTTTCTGGGTTATCACTTGTTCACTGAAATTTTTCAATTTTTCCTGCCAACGTAAAAGACGCTTTGTAAACAACTGCACGGTAAATGAAAAACAAAGAATTCCTTTAACTTAGCATTATCAAGCAGGGTTTTCAACATCTCCAGTGAGAAGGAATTTTACTTCTAGTAAGTTGAACGTCTTTCGGTGCTTTCTAAAGCACATAGGCGTTTTTCGCTTTTCATACGAGTTTGATGATACATGAAGAATATTTTGTTAGATTATTTAACTAACACAAAACTGTTATTGAAAATCAAGCGGTAGCTTCGCCAAAAAGAAGTGATCCAATACAACTATGAATACCGAGACCACGAGGACGGCTGTGGACACTGTGCTCGAACTATTGCGGCTCTCAAGAAGGCGCAGACGGGGAGATGTTAGTCGAATAAAAAATGGTCATACCGGCCTCGTATAAGCACAGTAACCTAGTAAAAATACTAGATATTTATCAAAATGTTTAAAGGAAGTAGGTTTTGGAGATATTGTGAGAGACGAAAAGAGGACACCATCAGTGTTCTTCGACTCTCGAGATGAAATGGAAATCGTCAAGCAGCAGCAGAAGCTACGTTATGTTAAGAAAAAATTAAGTTCTTGGATGGTCGATGCGAGGAAAAGAATCGACTGTGAGAATTGTTGAGATGCGCACAGTAGACGTCAAAAAAAAATTTTAAAAAATATTGCGAATAGACAACTGTTCTGTACAAAAGGGCGCTGCTGGGTGAGGGGCCTCATTCGAGCGGTGCCCTAGTGGAAAGGATTCAACTCGATACGATGACGAAGACACCACGTCGAGAAGACGAACGGCTGTGGTCCACTGACTCAGGTCATCGGCTGTGCGGAAAACGAAGACGTCAAAGCGTTAGCTGATTAAATGTGCGTTAACAGCTTCGTGTAAGCTAGACAATATAAAAAAATTTATTACAAATAGATATTAAGGAGACCCACTGTCTAAAGCTCTAATTGTTCTTATACGGAGAGACTTTTCCTTTACGGACTACTATACATTCCAAAATCGCCGTAAACAAGCAGACCATCACATTCATGTTTTTTCCCCTTCGCTTAAATCCTAATTTAAATCTACGACAGGCGCACAGCTTTAGTATTTACATAGACTTTTAATCCATGCTAATGAACATTTCCAGACGAAAGGAATTTAAAATGCAAATGCATTTGCGATTGGACTTGACTTGCAATATCGTTAAAAAAGGAAAAAGCCTTCGATATTGACGTACTGATAGAGGAGATGACGATGTTAACAAAAAGTGTCTGATCATGAAATGTTACGAAAACTGTGGCCCTTGAGGCAGAAAAAATCACATTCACAGCTGAATAACCAGAGGTTCGAGCGGCTTTTCCGCTCCTCTTCATCTCAGAAAATTTGGTTTCGGAGCGCAAAGTGCTTCTTATTCGGGAGTAGTTCCAATACAGCTTTTTACACTAGTAGTGTTCCATTGAAGATCTAAAGACTGTTCTCAGTTCTAATAGCCTACAAATGGAAGATTCCAACTCGTTTTGGATTTCTTTCTCTCGAGTGAATCAAGATTCAGTTGTTTGAACCAGTGATTATGTTGGAATGCATTACATTCGAATACTTTACAAAATAGACGCAATAGGAAATAGGGGTGAATGGTACAGTGGTAGTGATGTCCGTCATCACGAGCATAGTGCTAGTTCGATTCCTTCTCGGGCCAACCAAGCTCTTCATCCCTCTGGGGACGGGAAATTGGTACCGGACTTGTCGGGGAAAAAATCACTCTCTCCAGTCCAGTTGGGAAAGCCCCTCCCCCGCTATCTCAGGACTCCACGGAGAATGGCTCAACCAGCATTCTAGGACATTCAAGATGAAATGAAAATCCTCAAGCGGTATTCGAAGCCACACGTAAAAAGATGGAAGGTCTTTGTGGGTAATAGATACGAGGAGACGAATCGATTGGAGAAGTGCTGAGATTCGCAAGTAGACGTGAAGGCGGATCATACAAAATAAAAAAATAAAAATAGGGAAATATTTAAGACATCAGAAATTTGAATAAGATGTAATTTCTTCAACAACATTAATACACAGCGCTTTTTAAATAGGAATTTCCAAATGGTGCGATGACTTGGTGAAAAAAACATCACAGAAACTCTGCAACAGCAATCCTCAGTCCTCCGGTTGGAACAATAGTGCTTCTGCCTATTACGGACATGTAAAGATGTGAAGTGAGCACCTTGATGAATGTCAACAGGCGAACTACAACGCTGCACCATTGGATAACGTTTGTTTAGTCACACGCATAGCGGTTTTGCAAACGGAGTTTGCTGTCCACTGTGTACTTATGAATAATGCGATCAGGAAAATACAATAACTTAACGCTATGAGAGCGAATTTGTACTGGTTCTTTGAATAGATTTTTCGAGAGTTGGAAAATGGAAGGAGACCATGTCCAAAGTTTACTCAGTGGTACATGCAAATTTATGACTACAGAGTTCGGCAGTGTTTCCCACGCAGCTCGAAATGTTCTCAATACTGACGTGATTGGGGTCACAGGCGATCGTTTACTCGTTGAAAACGAGATAAATTGATGTGAACCTGGTCTTTCGTGTTGCAAATCACTCCAAGAAATCGCATTCGCAACTACGAAAGTTGCAGCAACCGTGTGAAATATGAATACCTGTGTGAAATAGCTAATAAGCGTCCGGAAATTACTCAATTGTCGACGACGATGTCGTCACTTTACCAAGAACTACAGATGGATTGCTAACTTGTAAAACCAGATAAGATAGAGCTGGGATGAGCATATGGCTAGATCGTCTCAACAAAATCCAGACATTTACTAAGCAAGAGAGCACAAAATCTGCCCTTCAACATTCAAAGGTGGTTGGACCACCTAAACCACTTTTAACACTGTTCATTAATACCAATTTGTACATTCTATTGATGTAATAATCATCTTTACTGTTTATTTCAGTATTTGAGAACAGGCAGTGAAACGGTAAGAAATGCACAAATAAATTGTACTCAATCAGGTAGGTGGGATTATAGAACGAAATATTTGCACTGAGCAAACATTCACGCTCACCTGCTGCACATTGGAAGTTTTTTCTAATTCCGTTTTCGGTTCCTCTGTAGAGATGCAAAAAGCGAGCAGCAAAGTTAAGTGTCATGCTAGTATCAACCGGTGTGGTCTTGCCTTTGAAAGTTACACAATAAACGTCTTGACTCGCTCCTTTAGTACGCGGTCACCACAGTATACCGATAACGAGGGGTTAAGGTAGCATGGCGACAAATTCGCATTAGAGATAAAAAGTCCTTGGAAGCGACATTAAGTTTTGCACCTGACAGCATACCACCACGAATGGTTTATTTTTATTTTGATTATTGCATAACCTGAGATAATATGTCTCATATTTTGCGGAATTCAGAATTTACGACTCGTTTCCTTGCAACCACAGATCACAAAGGCCTTAAACTTTCTTCGCGTGGCCTCGGTTACTGCTTAAGGCTCTTATGTCTTCGTCAGCAATGTCGTTAAATTGTGATCGAGTGAATTTTCCTTGGAATCCTAAGATAGCCGTGCAGAGACGCTTCCGCATGGGTCAGAGAGAGTGCGTTTCTTCCAGATACATTTGGTACCGATTTCCACACACCGTAAGGAGGAGAGGTTTGGTGAGTTCGGGAGTGGAAGTTGAACCAGGGCGTGAGTAGCTGGTGCAGTCTATGTAATGAATACCATTGCACTACCGGTTCTGTGGTCTAATTGTTAGTAAAATACTTTAATGTCTTAGACTGCGGCGGGGAGTAACACAACCAATAGCATTTAGTTCGATTTGTAACATATTGAAGGTTATAGGCCTAGAAGTGCTACAGACGTCACATTCAAGTGTGTAAAACTGTTTCAAGTAAACCTCCAGACTTCTTATTTCTTCACTTTCAAATCCAGATCTCACTTTCATTCATTCATTCATTAGCATCTTCCAACAGCATAGAGCTTTACAGATTTATGCAACACCTCTATTGCTTTAATTCTCCCATATAATGTCCATATTGTCTCGTATAATTTCGATGCAGTGTCCCATTTTCAGAACCAATTCTTTAAAAAAAACTAATAATGAAATTTATCAATTGAAATTTCCAGCGGGAACACGGCAGCTGTTAACAAAAACCGTACACCGGGAAACACCACCGCGCTATGCAGCCCTTCTTCAATTACTTTCGTCTTTTACGTTGTTTTTGCTTATTTTCGGTCTTTTCATCCACTTCTATTTTCTTTCCATTGAATCCATAGATTACTTTTTGACACTCAAATATCGAATTTTTTAGACTGGCTAGTGTTCCGTTTACCCTCCCAACGTCTTACTGCCTCACCGTGGTTAGGAGGTGTTCCTGGCTGTCGGGCTGCGATGCACAGCGGTGGGACTCAACCCCCGGAAGAGTCTCCCAAGGTGAGAAGGAGTCCGATGTTTCCATCAAGAAGCCCAGATAAGAGTAAACCAATATTAGGATCCACCGCCATCCTGGTACCAAACTAATCGCATGGTGGCAAATCTTCCTGTAATCCACAAAAGCGGCGACTGCCTGTGGTGGTGGCAATATGGAGCAACCTTTGGCCAGACTCCAGGAAAACACAGTGGTTAACCCAGCCAAGTACCGAACAATGGAAATTATGCTGGAGCCCACACAAGCAATGAGGATAGGCCGTCCAAGTGTCCAAGTAAGTGTTGCATTTCGCCAATATAGCGCACATAGAAAGCACGAAAACGAACACATGGTCAAATTATGCTCGAAAAGCGGCTACAACTACAGAATTTTGATGTATACTGTCAGTAATAAAAATGGCGCGTGTAGCGCAGTAGTTGGAGGCGCCGCTGCGAAACACACGAATCGATCTCCGTGCTCATGGCTCACCAAGCCTTCCATCCCTCCGTGGCCGGCAAATTGGTACCAGACTTGTCTGGGAGGATAGCAACACTGGTTCGATAGATTGGTAGCCCACCGCGAGCCATTGTAAAGGCCAGATTTGCATTTAATCTCTTCAAACGATACTTAATAAAGTCGAATGCATGGCGCATCCCTCAAGGATTGATCAAAACCGAGAGCTTTTCTTTACTGTCAGTAATATCCTTACAGTTGACCATAGTTAGCAGATAAGTCTTTCCTTTGTTGAGAACCTACCACGAGGGATGACCATTCATTTGGGCAAATGTAAGAAAAATAGGAGGCGACTTTTCGAGAAAATCGTCGATGGAGTCATAAATAGAGGACAGCTGATAACCTACCAGTATCGGAAAAATATAATAGTGCTGAAATGTAAAGATAAGAAGAAAGACATTAATATAATGTCTGTAGTTCATGAAGCAACGATGAAAGCAAAATTGTAGATTATAGGCGAGAATTCCAAGATATATGCAAAGATTGATACTAATATTTAGTATCTTCTGTATCAACTGTAGTCTCGGTGATTGTCGAGTGACTTGAGCGGGCGACTAAGAACTCCTTAGTGAAAAGTTTACAGACAGCGGACAGCAGCAGATTAGGCGATAGTCGTCATTTGCGTGGAGTTCGCCCTTCTCGAACAATGGCCTGGTCTTGCTGGTATTCCACTGAATAGGAATCTTGCATTCTGGGAGCTAACGTGTGAACAACCGAACTCATGTGAGTGAGGACTGGCCGAACATCTGAGTGAGGACCTCAGATGTATCTTGCTCTGTCCAGACCAGATGTTGTTCGATTGTTCACAAACGAAATAGCATGTCGGATTTCGGAAGGAAACAAAGAAAAGAAGATGTGTCCATCTACGTCTAATTAATCGTGAATGATTTTTTCCACTGCTGTAACTATTCCGTCTGAGTGTCTAAGTGCAATCTCCTTGCTATTGCAATTGTCGATGTTTCCAAGGACTTTGCTATTGCTTTTCCACGTCTCTGCAGCTTCGAATATAACTGCTGCTCTTTTCTGTTCAAGATCTTTTATCATTCGTCTGCATTGTTTTGCAAGTTCGGACGTTAGCTCGCGGTTGCCTGCAGCTTGACCGATTCCACGGTGGCGAATCAGCTCGAATTTTTCTGGAGACAGATGTCTCTTGGTGACTTTCGAACTCTCAGCTTTCATAGCGCTAACGTTAATACGTTGAATGAGTCGATCGTATTCCTCGTCGATGTTATCGAGAAAAGCATCTTTCCAACAGCCGACTAATTAACTGAATAACTTCCGGTTTATGGCAGTTTTGGAACACTGTTTTTTGAATTTAGCTGCTGTTTCTCCCTTCCACGAGAAATGAGGTCTAACACGAAGTAAGTGATAGTCTGACCCCGTGTAGAATTTTGAGACAACAGCGACTTCGAGCAGCAGGACCCTCGATTTACTATGATGTGGTTTATTTTGTTTCGGTAGTCTTCATTGGGAGGACACGTGAAATGTTTACGGTGAGTCTACTAGAATTGAGATTTACCATAAATAGACTTATTATCAAAATGAACCCAAACAATCGATCACCTTGCTCGTTCCATCCTAATCCGCCGGTGCCAATGCGACGTTCTTCAGACGTATCCAATCTTAGCCAGTAAGTGCCCATTCATGACCTTAAAGAATGTATTTTCTTCTTTGAGGAACTTCTCCAAGTCCATATAGAACGCTTCGACTTCGTCTGCGTCATGTTTAGGTGTCGGTTTGTAAATGACGAAGATTGTCAATGTCGGTATTAATCCACGTCTCTTCAACCGTAAACGTCATATTCGTGTTGCTAATTGTTGGAATGAGTCGATGTTCATGGCCAAACTGGTGTTGACGAGAACGCCGACCCCACCAACTCCTCTACTATTGCATGTACAAAGGAACGGCTCTTCTTCGGTGCCACAGACGATACTGAATAGGCACCATCCTCTCGTATCAGTCAGACCGACATCTTTCTATCTTATCCTTTTTGCCTGCATGATCAAATCCTCTATTCGAAACTTAGATACAAGTAAGCGTTCAATGTATGCATAGATCGTCACCTTTGTCCTTTGAGATTTAGGCAGTCTTAAAATGGCCCTGAGATTTTAACAAACTTTCCACACTAGTCTTCTGGCGTATAGGAACCTCTTTAAAGGCAAGGGAAATGAGGCCTACATAACCCACTCTGTTCAGTTTGATTCCGACTCGCACCTTGCTGAGCGTTGAGCTTGGTTGGTGGGTATTCCCCTCGAAGAGCGGTGCAATCTCTCTCACAATAGACGATAATTGCAGACATCTGGCCAAATAAAATCGTAGAATACAATTGGCATGAACGAAAACACCACCAAGCATAGATGAATGAGCAATTCCTCATAAACAGAGGATGTGCTTGCGGAATCGGCGCAGCGGAAACATGGACTTCATTCTCTGAATCCACATGCGTCTCAAGGAGTTATGAGAACACTTTTGCTCATCGATTAATCCCCTATTCGCAACATGAGAACCTTCCACGTTGTTGCTTCCCTACTAACATCCATGAGATCCCCTCGCATGGGAGATTCTTTACTATGTTGTATATACATACTGGATACTGGAACTGGAACGGCCCGTCATCACTAATTGTGCGGACCCCAGCATAATCACCACTTTTCGGAGATTTGTTGGTTAAGTTCCTGGAATTCCGAGGACAGCCTGGCCAGTCTGGCTCATGTATATATATATAT